>APFE030204816.1:261358-306947 GCA_000404065.3 Pinus taeda
GTTGAGGAGGCTAAGCCTCAGCCTAAAGTAGGTTTGAAACAGTTACTTGAAGTCTTCTTGGTCTGCAGCCTTCCAGGGTCTGATTTTGAGATAACATCTGCCATAGAAGAAAAGTAGAATCTACAGAGCATTACCATGTCACAGATGCATGGAATCCTAACTACTTTCGAAATGAGAAAAGGAGGACCATCAGATTGGAGAGAAGCCGCATTCAAAGCTTCAAGAAAGGGGGATTACAATGATTTAGGACATATGTCAGAAGGAGAGGAAGAATCAATCTTTTTCAAGAACCTTCAACGAGGTTCTGGAAGATTCAGAGGTAAGCTACCTTTCAAATGTTTTGCTTGTGGAAGAGTCGGTCACTATGCAGCCAAGTGTCCTCACAAAGATAAGCTTGACAAAGGTAAGGAACCAGTTAGATGGAACAGAAAATAGAATGTAAGTAAGAAGAGCTATTATACGCATGAAGACAGTGATGGATTTTCAATTAGTGATGAAGATGAACAATGTAATGATTATAGACTTTTGATGGCTTTTGAAGGTGATGATTTCTTGGATGCTATAGATGAAGATGATATCTATGAAGAAATTTCTAAACTTAAAATCTGTTTAGAAGAAAAGAGTATGATCATAGATACTTTGAAATTCCAATTTGCTGAAAGGGAAAAACACAATGAAAAGTTAGAATGTGAAATTGTGTGACTTAGAAAAGATATTGAGAAAACAAAAGCTATTAATCTAAGATTTGTTAAAGGATCTGAAACTTTAGATGAGATTATCAAAGTGCAGTGTTCTCCTCTAATCAAGATAGGTCTTGGATATTCTGAAGAAGCATCTCAAGCACAGAAGCCATTCACCTCCAAAAGTTATCTAGATGCAGCAAGGAGAAGTGAATAGGCTAACAATCAACTGAAAAGGCATAAAGCAGATCACTAGGTAAATTAGGGTCAATCTACTTCAAGGATGAACATAGATCACCAAGTAAATCGGGGGCAATCCACTTCAAGGACAAACAGAATTTACAACCAACCGTAGGTAACACTCTCAATTTGCCTATGGAAACTATAATTACTTGGACAATAGGTTTGATAATCGTAGGAATTTTTTCAATGGCCAATGTTTCTCTTGTCATAACTTTGGACACAAAGCTGCTCAAAGCATTGCCTACAAAACCATCATGACTAAAGAAGCACAAAATCAAAAGAGTGTGACTGGGATCATGAAAAGGACCTACAATAACTCTTCTACCCTTGAAAATGAAATAGAATGTTCTATTTGTAACAACTTTGGTCATGAATATTCTGAATGCAGGAGTAGGTTTCCGCAAACAACTCAAAAGGAACAAGCTTCATTGAGTCCCAAAACATGGAAAAAGAAAGAACCACAACCAGAAAGATGTGGTATACCCTTCTATGCGGAAGGAAAGGAAAATCAGTGGTACATCAATAGTGGATGTTCGAAACATATGATAGGTGATAAAGAAAAACTTCAGCCATATAGTGGCTTAGAAAAGGAAAGGAAGGTCTCATTTGGAAATGACACCTCTGCACTCATAAAAGGTAAATGTTCTATTCTTTTGAAAGAAAACATCAAAGTTGAAAATGTTATGTATGTTGATGGCTTAAAGCACAATCTATTGAGTGTCAGTCAAATGTGTGATCAAGGAAATGAAGTAATATTTCGATCAAATTGATGTATTGTTCGTGAGCTTGATATAGGAGAAATAGTGATCAAAGGCATAAGAACTCCAAATAATTTATACATTCTCAAGGGACGACAACAACAATGTTATCTAAGTAAGAATGATGAACACTAGCTATGGCACAGAATATTGGGGCATCTAAGCTTCTCTCAGATAACGAAAGCATGCAAATATCAGGCGGTTCATGATCTCCCTAACATCATAATTCCAGACAATAAAATATGCAAATCATGTCAGTTTGGCAAGCAAACCAGAACTATTTTCCCTGAGAAGGAAGGATCAGCTAGTAAGCCACTTGAACTTGTCCATACTGATGTATGTTGTCCATCCAGGAAAAGGTCACCTCGAGGAGAAGTATACTTCATATTATTCATTGACGACTTTTGCAGGATGTGTGGGATAGGACTCCTGAAGCATAAAGCTGTAGCCTTTGAAAAGTTCAAATCATTCAAAGCCTTGGTTGAAAATGAATTAGGTCACAGAATCAAATGCCTCAGGTCTGATCAAGGAGGGGAATTTATCTCCAATGAATTTTTCGACTTTTTTGAAGAACATGGAATAAGATGGGAATTCTCTACTGCAAGTACTCCTTGACAAAATGGAGTAGTAGAAAGGATGAACAGAATAGTTCAACAAATGGCTCGTCCTATGCTTGATGAGTCTGGAACTCCTGCAACCTTCTTGGGTGAAGCTGCATTTGCTTCCATTACTATTCTCAACAAGACAAACGTCCAGGTGAATAGCACTCAAACTCCTCATGATCTTTCGTATGGTAAGACTCCTACGGTAAAATACTTCAAAAGTTTTGGAAGCAAATGTTACATCAAAAGGACTGATGAAAACCTTGGCAAGTTTGAACCTAGAGCAAAAGAAGGCATTCTCCTTGGTTACTCTCCCCACAGCAAAGGATATAAGTGTTACAATAAAAGACTTGGAAAAATTGTTGAAAGCATTGATGTAGTGGTTGATGAAGAATAAAACAATCCTAGGTAGGTAAAATCTAAAGATTTCGAAGATGATGAGGACTATCCTTCAACATCAAATCAGACTTATGATGAAGAAGAAACATATGAGGCACCAGAAGAACATATAAGGGTAGAAGAAAAGACTCCATCCAAGTATGTCCATAAGAATCATCCAGAGACTCAAATTTTGGGGCTGAAAGAGGCAGGTGTACAAACAAGAAGGACTATTTCAGAAGCTTCAAGCTATCTAGCATTTCTCTCCTCCACTCAATGACAAAATGTAAATGAAGCATGCAAAGATGAATGCTGGGTCAAGGCCATGAATGAAGAACTTGATCAGATTGAAAAGAATAACACTTGCGAGTTGGTTCCAAGACCAAATGATAAGAATGTCATAGGGACAAAATGGATATTCAAAAATAAATTGAATGAAAATGGACATGTTATTAGAAAAAAGGCCAAACTTGTTTGTAAAGGGTATGCTCAACAAGAAGGTATAGAATTTGAAGAAACTTTTGCACCAGTTGCTAGACTTGAAGCCATAAGAATGTTCCTTGCTCTTTCTAGATTTTAGAAGTTCAAAGTATTTCAAATGGATGTGAAATATACCTTTTTAAATGGAGACTTAGAAGAAGAAGTTTATATTGAGCAACCAAATGGATTCATCCTTGGAAATGATCCAAAACTTGTATGCAAACTTAAGAAGGCACTATATGGTCTTAAACAGGCTCTAAGGGCTTGGTATTATCGTCTGGACAAATACCTCCATCAACAAGGTTTTTCAAAAGGATCAACAGATAGCAATCTATATATAAAAATTGATAATGATAAATTTCTAATACTTGTCGTGTATGTTGATGATATCATCTTTGGTAGCAATGAATAAGCCATGATTCAAAACTTTGCTTTGGTGATGTAGAAAGAATTTGAAATGTCCTTGCTTGGTAAGCTGACATATTTTCTTAGTTTACAAGTCCAACAAAATAAAGACAGTATCTTTTTATCACAAACCAAGTACCTCAAGTAGATCTTGAAGAAATATGGCATGGAATATTTGAAACCAGTATGTACCCCTGTGGTAACAGGATGCAGCCTCAGTGCAAATGACAAGTCAGTAGCAGTACAACAACCAACCTATAGATCCATGATTGGTAGTCTACTCTATCTAACAAGTACCTGACCAAACATCATGCATGCAATAGGAATAGTTGGAAGATTCCAGGCAAATCCAAAAGAAGCACATCTTCACGTGGTTAAAAGGATTTTCAAATATCTTCAAGGAACACAAAAATATGGCTTATGGTATCCTAGAGATACAGATCTCACACTTCATGCATATACAGATGTAGATTGGGTAGGAAGCATGGATGATAGAAAAATCACTAGTGGTGGTGCATTCTTTATGGGTTCCAGATTAGATCTTGGTTCAGCAAGAAACAAACTTCAATTTCTTTATCTATAGATGAAGTGGAATATGTCGCTGCTGCATCTTTCTACACACAACTCCTTTGGATGATGCAAGCTTTGCAAGATTTTCAAATCACTTGTATTCCACCTATCTCCATTTTATGTGATAATACAAGTGCAATCAGTATTTCAAAGAATCCTGTCATGCATTCAAAGACCAAGCACATACCTATCAAATATCATTTTTTCCGAGAAAATGTGCTTGAACAAAAGGTCAAATTGGAATATGTTCCCTCCAAGGAACAGGTTGTTGATATACTCACCAAACCACTGCCCAGGGAGACATTTGAATACCTCAGACAGACATTGGGAGTAGTTGATGCATCATCTTGCTATTGAAACTTGTCTGTTTTAGAGAAAAGTGGTTGTACGCGAGTTTCATGAGGAGCATCTGTGTATATACGCTGGTTTCTATGGATAGAGTCGCGTATATGTTAATTTGAAGAAAATCGGTGGGCCATGCTCAGGATGAAAAGAGTCTGATATGGGTCTGACAGAGACCATCTGGCATAGGTTCAGGGGTAGCATATATACTTCTAATAATGCATTGTTGGCATTATCTTAGAAGATCTTGGTTCAAGTTCATAATTGTTTTTGGTTTCAAGTGGAACAAGTGCAGAGGGAGAACATGGTTGCTGGTCTGAATGATGATTGACAGATGATGTTGATGATAGTTGTTGATGACTATCATAGTCTTATTGTAGATATTTCATCTCTATGTCATGTATTTCTTTTCTTATCAAGGTCATGTAATGGCCTACTTTGGTTTCCCCACTATGCCCGGGATGGATAATGTAATGTTCTTATTTTATCATGTGTAAACCTTTGTTGTATCCCCACTTGGTTGGGTGGATGAGTCAATATTGGTATATCCCCACTTGGTTGGGAGATGGATGTATGTATGAGTCTTTGGTGATAGGAAGGTCATTTATGATGTATAAAGTCATGTTTCTTCTTGTAGAACATATTCTTGCAAACCTTGCCTACAGTCAGGGGGAGCATGGACAACACAGCAGAGTAGAGAATTCAGCATGTACTCAGGGGTAGCACAACCCTTTGCACTTGATGACAAAGGGGGAGAATGACTTTGAGTGACTTGGGGTTGCCACCAAGTCCAAAGGGGGAGATTTTTGGCATTATGACTAAGGTTCAACGCTATGACATAGGTGTTGTCCTTGATGGAAACTCACTCAAATGAAAAATCACAGTTCAGACTCTTAGAATGAAAGAAAAAGAGATATCCGTAGGTTCCTCTTAACCAGGTTGCATATACACGCGGGTTCGATGATCAAAAGGTGTGTATATGTATGCATGCATTTTCATGCAAGGAAAAGCGCGTAAATGTGGAAAAACTTATTTTTTGTCCATGGTATTTAGTCCTTGGTATGTGAACCTATGGTTTTGGACCATGGTATCTCATCCGAAGTATTGAACCTAGGTATTTGGTCCAAGGTAATGGTTCTAAGTGGTTTTGGTCCATGGTATTGAGTAAGGCCTAAGACTATAAAAGTAGGAGAAGATCATTATGCAAATTCACTCAAGGATTGAATATCTTATAAAGAGAAAGATCTAGAATTGGGTTATGGTGCATAGCTAGACCTGAACCAAGGAGGAACCTGAGCGCTAGAAGAAGGATAAGTTCTATTGATGGGTTAAGGTCTTAAGGCTTGAATAGTAATATCTATATGTGATTTTGATCTATTATATTTGGCGCATGACTTGATCTATAAATACGATAATCTGGTATAACTGATGTCTGAATAAGTGACAAGAGTAAATAATCTTTTATAGATCTGTACGTAGGTTCGGCACAGCAGAGGCGTGTATACACACTGGTTCAGTAAGTCAAAACCGCATATACGTTGGTTGGCCTTAATTCAGAAGCGTATGCACGCAGGTTCTACATATTGAAGTAGCGAACTTCTAATGAAATATGTTTAGCTACTTCTGTTTATTACTACAATGTTCTGGGTTCAGGATTGGTTTCTAGTTACTATTAATGTATTCTGGTTACAACATTTAGGGAAGTAATTGTGTGATTCAGAAAAGGAGATTGGTTGATGCAGATGTATTTGATGTTTGATTATTGTTATTGATGGATCCAATCTGAAAATTTATGAAATGTGGTCCCTAGAAGAAAAGAGAAGGTTGTAGTCTTTTGTAGCTCAGCACCTACGTACTAGTACATCAGCTAGTACAAGAGCTAAGGGGGTTGTAGCTCCCTTCCAGGAGAAGCTGGAGAACGAGAGAAGGTTGTAGCCTTCTGTTGGTAGAAGCTTGCGTAACGGAATAAGACTGCACCAGTACATAAATATTTTAAAAATAAGTTTCTTATTAAAAGAAGATAGAGACGAATTGCAGCAGGTGGTTTTCACCCACATCAGGTTTCCTCCTTATATCTTGTGTTCATGTGTGTGATGATATGTTCTGTTTTACTACACCTATTTACTTTTCTTATGGTTAATGAAGTTCTGATGCACTAATTAATGATCAATATTTAATGAACCATAAGTTTACTAATATACTTTGGTTTCCTTAGACACAGTAGCGTATATTCACAGTTTCCCATAACTGAAGTAGCGTATACAAATCTGATTGTGAAATGAAAAATAATTGATTTGATAATACTGATTCACCCCCCCTCTCAGTATTATTTCCAGCACCTACCCCTTCTTTCATCCTTCAACATAAGGTTGCTCAAATTCCTTTACTCTCATTTCCACCTAGTACTAGTCCAACCTCATCCACCATTGAACTTCCTTCAAGTGTGGCTCCACCACCACCACCAATCATGGCTACCCGGTATGATCCTTTGGTGTTTCCAGCCCCCTTAGCTAATATGCCACAAGAGTATCAGTCCAACAACATGTGGATAAAATAAATTATTGTTTTGACCTGCAAAAGGTAGACGATGAAAGTATTAAGCTTAGAATTGTTTCTGAAAGTTTAGGAGGAGAAGTTAGAAAATGGTTTAAGTCCTTGCCTACAAATACTATAAATGATCTCTCTACATTCCACCAAACCTTTCTTAATAGATGGGAATTCAAGAAGAATCCTTTACAGATTATATCAGAATACAAAAATATTAAAAGGGAGGTGGGTGAAAGTGTACAAGATTATTGTGCTAGATTCAACAATACCTATAATGCAATACCTGTAAATCGTAAACCACCCTAGGATTTAGCCTTGATAAAGTTCCTAGATGGTTTTGATACAGATATGTATTACCAGCTTAGCGAAAGAAAATTTCCAACACTATAAGAAATGCAAAGAGATGCTATGAGTGTAGAGGCCAATTTACAAGCTAAAAGAGCTAGGATGAGAACTAAAAGACAAGTGACTTTTAAGGAAGAAGCTTCAACTTCTACAACAGAAGCCAAAATTGATTCCTTAGTAAGGACTATGGAAAGAATGATGGAGAGAATAAGTATAAATGATATGAATATTCCTAGGGAGAATCCACGTATCCAACAAAACCAAAATCCAAACCCTAGGAGAAACACTCCACAAATCAAACAAAGAGATCAAAGAGGCCCAAATCAACAAATTAGGCTACCATTTCAAGAAAATTATGCTGATGGAGGTACAAGTGTAGTTGAAGAAGTAGAGGAAAATCAGATTAATTTAATGGGAACCAATGAAGATAGTTATGTTTTTCTTACACAAGCAGAACAATAATTGTTTTTATTAACTCAAAATAACTGGAATTTGAAGAATCTGATGACTATAAACATGGGTTTAAGAATTCTATCTTAGAAGTCCACATAAAATATAATCTCAGGAGCAAGAAAAATAATGATAACTCAAATAAAAAGGATTCTAATAACTCTACCAAGAAAACATTAGAGCCTAATCCCAAGAAGATAGTTGAAAGCTCTAAGAAAAATGAAAACAATCCAGAAAGGAGAAACAGAGAAAATATTGTTAAGAAAACAATTGATGTCTCAACAAAATTTGTCCAATATGGAATGCCTACTACACGTCATCAAACAAAACTCATAACAAAGGTTGTGGCTGAAAGGATTGATTTATCAAATTTGCTTAAAAATCAAGCACCCTTCAGTATTGAGAACAAAATTTCTAAACTCAAGATCTCTATTCCACTTACTAAAATGGTAAACAAACATATGTATAGGTCTAAGGTTATAAAGGTACTCAACATAGGAGAAAACATTGATACAGTGAATTTGAATGATGACCAACTTGAACTTTTGTTTGGACTAGAAGTTGATGGAAAGCATCAAAAAGGGGGTGTTCCTCCATTTTATGTCATCCTTAATATTCATGATAAGATCCTTCATAATGCAATGTTGGATTCAGGTGCATCACATAATCTCATGCCAAAGATTGTTATGGAGAAACTTGGAATTGAAGTCACTAGACCATACAAATATCTCTATTCATTTGATTCTAGCAAGGTTAGATGTATAGGTCTCATTAAGGACATTTTTACCACGCTATCCCAGATACTAGCAAAAAGTTTAGTGATGGATATAGTAGTAGATGACATTCCTCCTAAGTATGGTATTCTATTATCAATATCTTGGGGAGCTAAGTTACCAGGGACACTTCAAATGGATATGACATGCCACAATACTAGTATTTGGCCAACCAAGGAGACTATAGAGGGAAACCTTAATGAAATACATGGTGAATATCCAAGAAAGGCCAGCCAATTATCCCCTCTACTCTATCCATACTGATCTTGATTCTTTCATACTGTAGAATGACAATGATGGAGACATTGATACACAGGTCAAGCAGGCATAAAATTGTTGGAAATAACACTGAGAGGGGGGGGGGGGGTGAATCAATATTATCAAGTCAATAATAACTTTTTCATTCCATATTAAGATTCATATACGCTACTTTAGTTAAGGCAAACCGCATGTATATGCAACTGTGTGAAATGCAACAAGTGTATATCCAGTAAACTTATGATTCAGTTAGTTGATCCTTAATGAGTGCATCAGAACATTATTAACCATATAAACAGTAAATAGGAGTAGTAAAATAGAACAAATCATCACACACAAGAAGCACACATGAACACCATGATGTAAGGTGGAAACCCAATGTGGGTGAAAACCACCTGCTGCAAGTTGTCCCAATCTTCTTTTTAATAAGAAATTTCTTTTACAATAGTTTTGTACTGGTGCAGTCATATACCAATACACAAGCTTCTACCTGCAGAAGGCTACAACCTTCTCTTGTTCTTCAGACTCTTCTATAAGGGAGCTACAACCCCCTTAGCTCTTGTACTAGCCGATCCATTTACTAGTACGTAGGTGTCGGGCTACTGAAATGTTCCAACCTTTACTCGTTTTCCAGCTGCTACTGGAAGGGAGCTATCACCCCTTTAGCTCTTGTACTAGCTGATGTACTAGTACGTAGGTGCCAACCTACAGAAGGCTACAACCTTCTCTTTCTTCTTCCAAGTACCACGTTTCATAAATTTTCAAACTGGATACTCATGGAACACAACATCAAAATCTGTAGGCCATGTTTCATCCCATTTTCATACTGGGCCCATCAATATCATTGAACCACACAATCAACCAACATCAATATTTACATCACTCAAAACTAAATCATTGAAAACCCCAAAATATAGAATCAATCAAACACTTCTCAGAATGTTGTAACCAGAAAATAGTAATAGTAACCAGACACCAATTCTGAACCCAGAACACTGCAGAATAGACAAAAGCAACTAAAACAAATTTCAAGAAAAGTCCGCAACTTCACCAATAGAAACCTACAGATATCCACACCTCTTTCGAGACTGCAGGTCTCCGCATATGCGGTGTGTAAAACCTACAGATCTCCACACCTACTCTATGTCTTGCCTACGGTCCTACGCACCTACGTTGTGTCTAGCATGTGGATCTCTGCACCTACGCTGTGTCTTGCCTGTGGACCTCCGGTTATAGATAATTTATCAGACTTCAATTATACCCTAGACTATCAGATTTACAAATCTGATCATGCACCAAAGAGATCTCATCCCATCAGTAGATCTGCCTTGTAATGCTCAGGTTTCTCCTTGATTCAGGTCTAGCTATAGCTCACCAACCGATCACCAATATTTCAGATCTTGCTCTTCTTAAGATATTCAACACGTTTATATATCCAGCCAAATGATCTCCTTTCCTTTTTATAGACTAAGCCTTACTCAAACCATGGTCCAGAACCATAGAGATCCAATACTAGGGACCCAAAACCTGGGTTCAATACTTTAGATGCAAAACCACGGACCAAAACCATAGGATCAAAAATGTCGAACTAAATACCATGGACCAACCATAAGATTTCCCACGTGCCTGCATTTCTCTCTGCATGAAAGTGCATGTATTTTACGTCCACACTTTTTGTTCGGTACACCTGCGAACATGTCCATGCCTTTTGATCAGCATACTTGTGGATCCTGCTGATGACCACAACTTTGTGAATCAGGATCCTGCGGATCTCTTATTTTCTACTATTTTGAGAGCTTGAATTTGTGATCTACTGCTTGAGTGAGTTTCCATCAAGGACAACACTTATGTCATCGAGCCAAACCTGTGTCATAATGCCAACAAAAATGATCTCAATGAAGGACTTGACACTCAAACACCCATTATCCAATAGGACCCTGAGACAGAACCTCTCTAGAATATGACTTTTGATGGCTCATGTGGTAAAATAGGCGTAGGAGCAGGAGTCTGGCTATATAATTCAAAACCCAATTAGGCTAAAGGTCATTCTTACAAATTGAATTTTCTATGTACAAACAACATAGAAAAATACAAGGTATTCTCTTAGGCTTGAAATTGCTTAAAAGGGTAGGTGCTAAAAGAAGTTTTGTCCAAGTAGACTCTGAACTCATCATCAAACAAATTAAAGGTCAATACTCTGCAAAACGTCCTAGATTGGGAGAATATTGAAATGTTGTGATTTATTTTCTTAAAACCTTTGAGGAGTATGACCTTGTTGTGATCCCTAGGCTCTAGAATGCCCTGGAAAATGGATTAGATTTTCTAGCCAACACCTGCAAATTACCTCATCTAAATAAACAATACACAGCTGAAATGAAGCACCATCCTATAGTGCC
Organism: Pinus taeda; assembly: GCA_000404065.3. NCBI lineage: Eukaryota > Viridiplantae > Streptophyta > Pinopsida > Pinales > Pinaceae > Pinus > Pinus taeda. The sequence continues at coordinate 272,586 of APFE030204816.1, forward strand.
TGATAACATGAGATACTGGCAAGTTGTTGGAAGTAATAAATAGATTGAGAGTTTTCTGCAATCAAAGAGTGAATTTGAGGATAGTAGCATAGATTTGGGGGATGAACTAGATAGCCAAACTAATGTACATATTAGTATAAATAAACCTACTATTTTTGATGAAAAAAAAATCTGTAAATGAGATTATTCATAAAACTAAAATACCTAAAGATCCAGAAAAGGAAGAATTCAAAGTACTACAACTCAAAGATAATGTCTTACCTAGAGGGATTTCCCCTTTGGAAGAATTATTCGATTTTAACGATGTTGCTAGAAAGAAAAAAATGGAACCAATAGGAACAAACATTGAAGAATGCAACATAGGAAGTGAACTGAACCTCAAAATCATAAAATTGTCAAAATCACTGCCTCTCATGGTTAAACAAAAGTATATAGCTCTGTTCAAAGAACTTGTAGATGTGTTTTCCTGGAGCTATGAGTATTTAGAAACTTATGACACTAGCATTATACAACACAAAATTCCAATAAGAGAAGATCAAAAACCCAAACAGAAATTGTGTAGGATAAACCTTGTCCTAATGCCTTTGGTGGAAAAGGAAATCAAGAAAATGTATTAGGCTAAGATCATAGTCTCAATTAGATACTCTCAATGGGTATCCAATATTGTGCCTACAAGGAATAAAACTGGTGAAATAAGATTGTGCTGACTTTAGGAATTTAAATAAGGTTTCCATAAAAGACAACTATCCCTTACCAAATATGGATCACATAGTACAAAGGGTAGTGGGTTCTAGTAGGATTTCCTTGTTAGAGGTTTTTTCAAGGTATAATCAAGTTTTGGTACATCTTGATGATCAAGATAAAATTACTTTTACTACTCCCTGGGGAAATTTCATGTATGTAATAATGCCTTTTGGATTAATGAATGTAGGTGCTACTTTCCAGAGAGCAATGGAAATTTCTTTTTTCAGATGAAATTGGACATTTCATTGTAATTTATCTTGATGACATCCCCGTATTTTCAAATACTCATGAAGAACACCTAGCACATCTAAGAAAAGTATTTGAAAAATGCAGAAATTTTGGTATCTCCCTTAATCCTAAGAAAACATTGTTTGGTCTTGAATAAGGAAAACTTTTAGGCCATATCATCTCTAAAGATGGAATTAGAATTGACCCCAGTAGGATTGATGGTATCCTTAAAATTAGTCATCCAAGAAACATGAAATAACTTCAATATTTTATTGGAAAAAATATGTTTTTTGATAAGATGTATACCAAATCTTGTCGAACTACTCAGAAATATAAAAAACATGCTCAAGAAAGACACATAAATTAAATGGAATGTTGAAGCCAAAAAATATTTTGATCTAGTAAAGCATGCATTAACAGAAGCTCCAGTTTTAATTAGCCCAGATTTCACTAAAGATTTTATTATCTTTTCTTTTGCATTTGAACATACTATTGATGCTATGCTATTGTAGAAAAACAATGAAGGACACGAATAGCCAATAACCTTCTTTAGCAAATTTTTGAGAGATGCTTCTTTAAAATACAATATCATGGAAAAAAAAGCATTTTCTCTAGTTAAAGTAATAAAAGTTTTCATGGTTTACATTTTACATTCTCATATCATTGCTTATGTGCCTAATGTAATTTTCAAAGATATTCTCACAGAAAATGGACCTGATGGAAAGAGAGGAAAATGGATAGCTGTGATTCTAGAATATGATATAGAAATCAATCCCACCTAGTTGATCAAAGGACATGGATTAAACAAATTGATGGCTGAACCAAATTTCAATGCATTAGACATCAACATGGTATTTGCTTTGGATGATCTTGAGGAATTGGCGACTCCACCAATAGACGAGGCATATCTAAATTCCCCCTGGTATGCATACCTTTTATATGTTCTATTCAATTTAAATGCTCCTCCTAGATTATCCAAAACAAAGGCTATATTTCTTAAATTAAAAGCAGTCAACTTTTGCATTATTGATAATACATTATATTGGAAGGATGTTGGAGGTGTCTTGCTCAGATGTTTGTTAAATGATGATGCTGACAAAGTTACGCAGGAATTTCATGAAGGTGATTGTGGAGGCCATCTTTATTGGAAAACAACTGCTAATAAAATCCTTAGGGCAGGTTACTATTGGCCTACACTTTTCCCATACATCCATAAGATGGCGATTACTTGCCATAAATGCCAAATATTCGAAGGCAAGAAAAAATTACTACCTTTTCCCATAAAAATCATCTCTATTGAAATCCCTTTCCAACAATGGGAATTGGATTTTATTGGTGAAATTTATCTCCCATCCTTTACCCAATACAAATGGATCCTAACAGCCACAGGCTACTTCACCAAATGGATAGAATCCATCCCTTCCAAAGCTGCTACTGATTCTGTTATTATAAAATTCCTTGAAACCAATATCATTTCTAAATTTGGCTGCGTTAGGAAACTAATCGCTGATAATGTTGCACTTTCAAATAAAACAAGATGGTAGATTTCTTTCATAAGTACTATATTTCTTTGGTTCATTCAACAACTTATTACCCTCAAGGTAATGGGTTGGCTAAATCTTCCAACAAGAGTTTGGTAAACATCATTAAAAAGGTTCTAGAGGACAATAAAATGTCATGGAACAACAAATTGATCTATGAATTATGGGTTGATAGATTGACTACAAATAAATCCATTGGCATGTCCCCATTTCAATTGCTTTATTGAATAGATGCAGTTTTCCCTTCTTCCATGGGGGTACCAGTTATGAAGATCATTCAGGAGGTACAAAGTGAACCAAATGATATACAAAAAATGATATATCAGACAATTCAATTGCAGCAGTCCAGAGAAGAGGTATACAATAGAACTCAGGTTGTCCAGGAAAACAGAAAGAAACTTTTTGATAAATGAACCAAAGATGATGATTTCAACCTGGGAGACAAAGTGCTAAAATGGGACTCAAGAAGAGAAGACAAAGGGAAACATGGTAAATTTGAAAATCTTTGGAAAGGCCCATATATCATTTCTTCTTTCAGAGCAAATAATGCATTTTTCCACAAGGAGATAGATGGAACAAAATTGTTAGGAGGTCCTATCAATAGAACAATGTTGAAGCACTACTTTTATTGAGTACACAAATTTCCTCACTCCACTGTAAATATCACAGTATTTCAGGTTTTTAGTTAGATTATTCATTACACAAAAAGAAATTAGATTGAATATAATGCAAATTTGAAGGATTCAAGGCTACTTGTCATGTGTTATGGATACTTCAAGCTGAGAAGTGCCATCCCTAGCTAGAGATACTATTACGGTCCTATAATTTATAGGATCTCAAGGTGATTGAGTATTTCACAGTCTGCAGATTTCAAATTGTTCAAGATTCCAATATTCAATTGTTTTCACAAAAAAAAAAGAGAGAAAAGAAAAGAAATGAAAAGAGGGTATATAAAGTGAAGAAAAAGAACAAAAGAGAAAAATAAGAAGAAAAAGAAAACCCCAAATGTTGTTCAAATCACACAGTCTAAGCATGATTGAAAAAATTTCAATTTCTGTTGATAGGGTAGAAACTAAACATCTACCAAACAGTTTAATTTTGGCAAATCAGTAGCTAGGTAGAAATAAAATCGGTTCAATTGTATAATTTGAACCAATGGGAGAAATAAGTGATAGAGTAGGTTAGAAATAAAAGAAAAAATGAAAGGGTCTGCCAGTCCAAGTACAACCTACAAATGAAAAATAAAAAAATGCTAGATTAGAAAAAATAAGGGTAGGTAGATTGAGGAAAATCCAAAGAAATAAAGACATTAATGTTGTTTTAAGGTTGGAAAACATATCCTATTGTTTTTCCTAAGGTCGGGACAATAAATTGAAAGGGGAAGGGGTCTTATATTATTTTTCAATATTATTTCCCCTAACCTTACTCTATACCCCTATTTTCCTATAGTCTTTCCCCTATTTATTTCCCTACCCCACCACTCACTTACCTATCACATCCCATATTACCTATCCCCCATCTCTCATCAAATCCCCACTCATCCCATATGATCCGACGGTCCGTGTGCTTTTTTCTCCCCCTCTCACCCTCTGAAACTTAATCCCAGTGGAAGGGGTAGGGGTTCGAAATCAGTGGTTTCAAACCACTGGCATGTAGTGCTCTCATGATTTCGCACCCCCCCTCTCATACCTCTTACCACTCCGCAGGCCCCCTGAAAAATGGTTTATGTTGTTATTCAAACCACTTTTCTTCTGTGACTATCTGATATTCCTATCACCTCCATTCCCGCCATTGTGCATTCAATTGGCTGGACCGTTAGCCAATGGACCCGCATCAAGTCAGACTAACCCAACAGGAACACTCCAAACCCATAAAAGCACCATTCCACTCCATTTTCGAATTCTAACATGCTATATCTATTATCAGGCATAGAAAGTACAATAAGCTCACTCCAACAATAGTATAATTGTAGGAGAATTTGTTTTTCTGCAGTGATCACACATTTCTTGAATCCCACTTCTAGTTTATCCCTTTTCTTTCTCCCTCTCTGAATTCCCATTTCTTCTTATCCCCTTTTGTTATAATTTTAACATGGTTCAGTTTTGAGAGTTTTCTACTGAAGATCACCATGGCACCAAAGAAAAAGGAACAAGAAGTATTTAATCCAATGGTGCACCCACCATTGGATTTGGATAACATACCACTTGCAGACAGGGATTTTAAGATACATGAAACCCTCTCAGAGTTCAATTTATTCGACATATATTGATGGTGGGAGGATAGAGGAGGAGCTTGATGACATAGGCCTCTGGGACACTAATCTACCTTTTTCCATTTTTACTAAAACACATAGTTTCCCAAAACTGATTAGGAAATTCCACGCACCCTACAATCCACAACAAAGGGTAGTGATGGCCCTAATTGAACATATATTGTTTACCATTGATGCCAATTCCATTATGCAGATGATGCATGCCCCTGCTATTGAAGGACCTATTCCCTTTTCCCATGAGAATCTCACTGAAATGTATCAGAAAATTGATTTTTCTAAGAGAGACAAAACCTTAGAACTTTTCATGACTGAGCTCACACCTCTGCCAAACAAGAATACTCCTTATTCCTCCTCTGTTTTCCCTAACAAAACTAGACACATTGTCACTGTTCTTTCTTATTTACTTGGCTATTATTCAGATCAATGTCTTGATGAAGCTATCATAGCTTTCCCATCTATTCTGTCAACTGAATCTAAGTCCTCTGTCCTCTTCAATTTCAGCCAATTTTTAGCATATGCCATTCATGAACAGTTTGTAAATTTCTTCACAGAGGAAGTGTTTCAATACTCCTTAGTTTTGGTTTATATGCTTGTTTATTTTCGGGTAGACAAGTTCCAGTTTTCAATGAGCAAGTTGAACGAGGAAGGTGAACCCCAATCTGTTATTTTCTGGAAAACATTAGTGATGAAGGAATAAAAAGACTTCAACTACAAAAAATTTGTAGAAATGTTTGTTCACACAACAATGAGCCTCCCAGTGGAACTGCAGAACCTAGGATCAGTGAAGTAATAAGAAGAATTATGTAGTTGACAGACCAAGCAAAAACATGTGATTGGCACTTGTGCCAAAATTACACTAAATTAAGAGTATATGGTTGTGAGTTGGCCCCTTATAAGCTGCCAAAGTTACTCCCCGTGAGGATTTTTGCACTTGTATACCTTAGGCAAATGATTAATGCAGATGAAGTGCATTTTGTAGCAGCTAAGAAAAAGTCCCAGATCAAGATCAAATCTCAGATTGATCCCTTTGTAACAGTAGAGCAGTAGGGGAAGAGGCAGATAAAAGACTGAAATAAATGAATTTCACCCATAGTTTTACATGGTCCTATGACCCATGGGGTATCATCTCCAAGAAGATGGTGGAGAACAAATGCACAACTTATATTCACACTCAATGGCCTGAAATTGGAAAATACATGAACCAAATTGAGTGGATGCCCGATACATTGGAGGAGGCTGAGGAAAATGTGATCTCTTCTTCCAGTGCACAAACTCTAAGATAGCAGGAGAAGCAAATCATTGAAGACAAAACAGAAAAGGGAAAAGAACAAGAACATGGAGTAATAGGGAAAATGCCTAGAGAAGATCAATCACCGAGGATTGATACTTCTATGAGGGAATTCTGTAGAAATTTTGAATAATATGACACATATTCATAGAGATTATCCTGATTATACACTATTTGCGGAATCATGCATAATACATAACCTCCTCTACGTTGATCATCAATTTTGCAGTATTAAGAAACAAACGCATGCGCACATAGAAGCATCAATCACACATATCAACACAGTATATCACGGGGAAAGAATGCAGCTGAAAACCCCCAAATATCTATATATTATATTGATTGAGAACATGTAACAATACATAGTACAATACTCCTCACAAGTACTCAGTACTATCTCCACCTGTTACACACAAACTAGCTCAGATCTGAATTCATCACTGGCTCAAATCTCCTCCGCTTGCTTGCCTTGCCTCCACTGCACAATCCTGCATGAGAATACTGATGAATGAATTGATTCCAATATTCATATTTCCCCTGGGGGGTATCACGCATCCTATTGGCAATACTCAATCCATTGATTGTGCAAATCTCATGCACAACTATAGTCACACCTGACAGTTGTCTTGCCCTTTCACTCACCTCTAACACTTGTCTCCACTGAACTGTCCATGCACTGAGTTAACTGTTGTATTCCTCAATTGATTTATGAGTTAATAATTAGTGAATTAATTAATAGCTAATTCACATCACTCAACATTAGTCTATTTGTCAGTTAGACTAACTACAACTAGTTCAACTAAGTCAAACTGAACACAACTCCATCAACTCCTCAATCAAATCCACCAAAACTCAATCACTTGAGTTCTTACTGAATTCCTTCATGCAATAGCTCAACTAACCCATAAGAAAAGTGTATTTTCCAAGAGAATAAGATAATGTTTATAGTCCAAATATTATTAAGAGCTAATAATATTCGATTGTTCTATTTTTAGCCTGGAAATCTAAAAATAGAGGTCCATCTATTTTTACCAACTTGACCAATCATCCACAAATAAAATCCTGCAACTCATAGACCATGATCCATATGTCTAAAAATAGACTTTGTGCCAAAAATAGCCTGTGGGCCCACTTAGTGAAGGCGACTTCTTTTTACTAAGCTCCATCATCTTGTTGCATTTTCAACACTCCCTCTCAACAAGATATGGATTATCTGCAACCCTATCCTATAACTCTAGAATGTTCTACATGCAACACATCTACCCGGTCCACTTGCTCTAACAACACTTGGAACAAAAACACTCCCAACTAACCCCTCTATTGGGCTAGGAGCATACTCTGATGCTGAAGCTCTACCTGCTGCTGACAAGTGCTCCCTCTCTAACATCTACGCTATTGAAACATATCCATGCATCTCGCACCATTGCACACCTCTCTATGCCACCTAGCACTGTGGAAAACACTTGTGCCTCTCACATTGCTGCAGCCTGCTAGCTATGCGCTGTCATGGGATTCCCTACACTGTCACTCTATCTGCCGCTCCATCTGCATCTGTCTCTACCCAATCAATCAATTCCTACTACTCCACATTGGGGCTCCTATAGCAAGGTCTCATCCAGGAGGTTGGGTACCTCAAGGATCCTGCCCTTCTTCCTTGGGACGATCACTCTATATCGCCCCACCTCCTACCTGGAGGTATGGCTACATGTGATCCCTCAGCCCACCTGGCTTGAAGTTTCCCCCTACTAGAGGTCTCTGCATGAGTAGATGTCTCTACTCGATCTCCACTCATCTTCCCCAGTTGTGGTTGCTCCAAAACCTCCTAAAGCTACTGCACCAATCGTGGCTCCTCTGCCATTATCTGAGACTTATTCTAGCTCTGCATGTTGAGCGGTAATATACCCTCCCTCTCAACCACCAAGTATCCATCAATTGCCTTGCTGCTCAAGGCTTTGCATGCATCTTGAACCTCAAGAGCATACAGGTTCTTAACCCGTGAACCAATCTGCTTCACCTGTCTAGTGATGATGTGTCTAAGGAAAACCTTTCCCTCTCTGAAGACTACATCATAGCCTCTGTCTTCCAGAATTGTGATCGACACCAAGTTTCTCTTCAATCCTGGTACATACTTGACATTGGTCAAGGTAATTCTAGATCCATGCTCCCTCTGAAAAATAACCGTGCCTACACCTGAGACACTATACTTCTCATCATTACCCATCGCTATGAGTATCTGGAGATCTTTCTCCTCCAAAGTACTGAACAAACTTTTGTCGCTGGACATGTGGAAAAAAGCTCCACTATCAAGAAACCAACCACTTCCCGCCATGGATGAAACCATGCATGTGAAGAGTGTGAAATCCAACTCAAACTATGAAGCAAGTGCCTCACCTTTAGATCCTTCCCCAGATCCCTTCTTGGATTTCCTCTGTGGGTAATTTGAGGCATAATGGCCCACCTCATGACAATGAAAGCATCGCACTTTCGATTTGTCACCCTTCTTCCCATCATTGGAAGAACTAGATTCGGAAAGAGAAACCTTCTCCTTCCCCTTCTTCACCTTACTTGCGAAGGCACAGTTCTCCTCATCATGCATAGATAAAGAACTGTCTCTGGTGTTCCGCCTGATCTCCTCTTGCACAAGATCGGACCAAAGTCTCTCCCATCTTGGCAATTTCTCCCGACCATTAACAGAGTCCTGATAGGAATGCCAACTCTTCGGAAGACCAAGTAGAGCCAAGCTCATCAAGTCCTCATCATCGACAGTCACTCCCACACTTCCTAGCTCATCCTGGCATTGGGTGAACTTCGTGAGATACTCGGGCATACGGTCTTCATTCTCACACTAAATGTTTCTGAGTTTTATCCTTGAGCTCCATTCCACCAGCTCAAAAGTCAATCGCTTCTGATCTAAAATTCGTGAGAACAAAGTATTTCTCGTACATAGATCGACTATATGGGCATTCACCAAGTCTCTCACCTTCCAAAAGAAGGATGAGTCCAGAGGCTACATAGCCCGATTACAGACTCTACCTGAAGAAATAAATGTAAACACGTTCTGAATAATAGATCTGATGATCAATCCTCGCTTTGATATCCTGTAGAACTTTTTCTACAAATCAACCAACTCTGATGCCATGTAGAAATTTTGAATAATATGACACATATTCACAGATATTATCCTTATTATACACTATTTGTGGAATCATGCATAATACATAACCTCCTCTACATTGATCATCAATTTTGCAGTATTAAGAAACAATCGCATGCACACATAGAAGCATCAATCACACATATCAACACAGTATATCACGGGGAAAGCATGCAGCTAAAAACCCCCAAATATCTGTATATTATATTGATTGAGAACATGTAACAATACATAGTATAATTCTCCTCACAAGTACTCAGTAATATCTCCACCCGTTACACACAAACTAGCTCAGATCTGAATCAATCACTGGCTCAAATCTCCTCCGCTACTTGCCTGCCTCCACTATGCAATCCTACATGATAATACTGATGAATTAATGATCCAAATTCGTATTTCCCTTGGATATAACATGCAATCCTCATTGGCAATACTCAATCCATTGATTGTGCAATTCTCATACACAACTATAGTCACAACTGACAACTGTCTTGCCCTTTCACTCACCTCTAACACTTGTCTCCACTGGACTGTCCATGCACTGAGTTAACTGATGTATTCCTTAGTTGATTTATGAGTTAATAATTAGTGAATTAATTAATAACTAATTCACATCACTCAACATTAGTATATTTGTCAGTTAGACTAACTACAACTAGTTCAACTAAGTCAAACTGAACACAACTCCATCAACTCCTCAATCAACTCCACCAAAACTCAGTCACTTGAGTTCTAACTGAAGTCCTTCATGCAATAGCTCAACTAACCCATAAGAAAAGTGTATTTCCTTCTAGCTGTTGCATGTGCCACATCTGTAGCTCGAACTAAAGTCCTCCAAGAGAATAAGATAATGTTTATAGTCCAAATAATATTATTAAGAGCTAATAATATTCGACTGTTCTATTTTTAGCCTAGCAGTCTAAAAATAGACTTTGCCCATATGTCTAAAAATAGAGGTCCATCTATTTTTACCAACTTGACCAATCATCCACAAATAGCATCTTGCAAATCATAGACCATGATCCATATGTCTAAAATAGACATAGTCTAAAAATAGATTTTGCGCCAAAAATAGCCTGTGGGCCCACTTAGTGAGGGCGACCTCTTTTCACTAAGCTCCATCATCCTGTTGCATTTTCAACAAATTCAAGTTGAAATATAGGAAGAAGCCCAGAAAGCACATGGACATAGATAAAGGATCACCACAACAAACAGTCACCAATATCATTGATGTTCCAAATTCACCCCTAACTGGGGGGAAATCCTTTCTTGCAACTCTGATTTCAGAAAGGTAGCAATCTCTTCAAGTGTCCTCAACTACAAATGTGACTGAAGAAAAGGAAGAGACAGTATTTGACACATTCAAGGAGATTAAAATTAGGAATGAAATATTGAAAAAGAGCACTTATGCTCAATTTTGGAAACAGAGTGCAACTGCACAAGACAAACTTCTCTTTGCCTTTGATTTAGAAAGGGGCAAAATGTATATGGCATTTTTAGAAGCATAGACAGTAGAGCCCAAAACTCCAGCAAATTACAAGAAAACTTCTTTTTAGTTTGATGCAAGAAGTGTTCATCCAATTGATCAGCTGGAAATGCCCAAGCAAACAGGTGAAATGATTTCATATACTATAGCCAACACTTCCATTAATTTGCTTAAAATGTAGCTAGCCCTATAAAATGCTCAATCCCAGTTAAAGATGGAAAGGATTTCATCACAATCAAAGGACAATAAAATTAAGTCTTTAGAAGACTTAGTAGTGAAGATTGGGTATGATCCCTCAGATGTGAAAGAAGCTGAAGAAATAATAAGGAAAAAAGAGATGGATAGCAGCTTTAAAGAAGCAACTCAAGATGCCTACTACACATGACCCATTGACCAAGGAGACAGAGGAAACAAAGAGCCAAAAGGTTGCTATGATGAAATTACTAGTGGAGCAGTCTCTCCAGATCAAGAAAATGGAAACAGAGATGGAGAAGATGGTGCAAGAGAAAGAAAAGGTAGCACGGATGGCTAGCACAACAATAGAGGCCTTTCCTCTAACATCTCTTCCCATAACCACTCCAGCAAGTGCTGCAACAGGAGCAAGAAGCAACACAAAACAATTAGCCAAATCAATGGAAGGCATGAATCTACAAGCCAAGGAGATTAAAGGACTACAAACTCAAGTTAATGTGTTGCAGGATCAAATCAAAACACTCAGTAGAGATGCAGAGGGAAAGGAACTTAATTGAAAGGCTACAAAAGTTAGAGAAAGAATCATCCATTGGGAACACTCTAGGAAGAGTTAACGAGACTATTTCGAACAACATAATCAATGGTATGAAGGAAATTTGGCCTAGCATCCAAATTATATTTGAGCGGAAAAAATTAGTGGAGAAGGCTAGAGAAGCTACTTCAACTACTAAGGAAGAGTTGGGAGACATGCCAACAATAGCTAATAGGATAATAAAACTTTTAAACTCAAGAAACGGGTATGAGTTGGAAGAGTTGGGAGTGGCAGATAGGAAAGAGTCTATACTTCAAGTCAAGAAGGTACTGACTAAGAAGAGCTTAAATATGCAACTAGAAGAAAAATCTCAAAATTTGGAGTTGACAATCAACAAGTTCTTCAACATAATTCAACCTTTAAATAAAAAAGGTCTCCCCTTGCTATTTTTCATAAATGACAAACTCATGGCTAGAGAGGATTATGTCAAGAAACTCCAGGGTATAGCCATGGATGCTACAAATCTTTCCAACGTCAAAGGCATCATAACAGGTAAGGCATTGTTGGAAGCTATCAACAATCAACTCTACATTGAGCATGAGCTTAAACATGTTTTTGTGGTTAAACCCACTTTTGCAAAATCCACTGGAGCTAATGAAATATAGAGAAGGCTAATGAAGATCAAGATTCTAGATGAAGAAGCATGGACTGACCTATGTGATTATCAGGAAGAATGAGACAAATATGATTGAGGTGACAACATAAATCTGAGTCAACCCCAGCCATGTCAACAGAGCCGCTACAACAAAATTAATTTCTCAGCAATAACATCCCTGAAAAAGAGGACCAGGTGTGCCAATTTTCTCAGCGTGGCCACTTCATGGTTACATTACTCAATTTTCTTTTGTTGTAATTAATAACAAATTGCCAAGTGTATAAGACAAATCGTTGTAGGTTTTGAGTTAAATACTTCATGCATTGGAAGTATTAGGGGTTGGGCCTAAGTCATTTGAACTATCTATTTTCATTGGAGTATTGTAATCATGAGCTGGAGCATCAATAAAAAGGGACCATTTGCAAGATACTTGATCTGTTTTAACCTCGTGATGTCTTCCCTTCTGTGCTAAATATATCTATGTTTTATTTATTTATCCATCATTAAGTCTTATTGTAAAGCCGAAATTATATATAAAGATATGTTGTTGGAGCACCTTATTTCTATCTATGTTTACAATCTAAATGTTTTCTTCTGATGTATGATTAAGAAATACTTAACTGATTTTTAATCATTATTGATATCCTTTTTCTTTCATCTCATTTCTCATTCTGCTTTTAGATCTAGTATAAACAGCGAGTTTTCCTTGTAAATGCTCTGGAAAATTGATGTTACCACCCAGCATTTGACTCCATAGCCCAATGGAAAGGATTCATATACGTTCTACCCCAACCAACCAAACAAACAACCAAGCAATTAATTAATAAATCTCCTTCATTTTTACATCTAGCCTAAGACATTAGAACTCTGAAAATAAAGTCAAATCCTAAAAATACATAGAGAGCCCTCTTTGAGTCTAGGAGGGCTAGATCCTAGACTCCTAAGTGGTTTTATGTATCTTTTGTGAATTTTCTCTTGCCAATCTTCAAAATCACAGAATGATGATAAAAGGTGCAAGACCAACTATTTGAATAGATGCCCCTTTTTTATAGTCATATTTCCAGCCCTATAGATTATTTAGGCATTGACAGTGGCTAACCAAGGCCTCCTAAGGATGAGAGGATAACCATTGAATTTGGTCTTAGGCTGGAGAACTAAGAATTCCACAATGTATTTCCAAGAATCAATGGAGGCCATCACATCCTTAACAATCCCCTCAAGGGACACTGTGGATCGGTTTGCAAGCTATAAGACTGTCATGGTATTCCTTAATGATCCCTGGAGATTTAACTTAAGCATAGTTTCCTTAGTCATTACATTGATCGAAGCCCCAAGATCAATCAAACTATGGGGGACAATGGTGCCATCGATGTATACATCTACTACAGGGCTCCCGGGATCTAAATACTCAGGGAAAATTACCCGTCCTAGCATTAAGTCAGAAAACTATCCAATGACATTAATGGTAGGGGTGTCTCTTTTTTGCCTCCTGGATGTTTGATATACTTCTCCTTGATTATCTTGTTGTAAATGGGGACATTTTCGATAGCTTGAAGAAGCAAGATTTTAACACATATTTTTCAACTCACCCAAAAGTTTAGCTTCTTTTGGGGTGTGTTGTACTGGATGGGTTGATCTAGGTGGATATTGGTGGCCACCTGCCTATTCCACTTGGACCCCCACCATTGTTTCTTTTAGTTTTTTAGTTTCCTTATTTGTAGCACAATTTACTATTTTTGGTAGTTTTTCAGGTCCTGAATGTCTGAAGCTATTTTGAGGCCCTAAGAAATGTTTTTTTTGGGAAAACTGGGTGCAAAATGGGTCATTTCCCAATGTTTCTCACTCAAAAGTTGTAGTCGTCGAATATATATTTCTAACGAGGTATTGTGCACATCAAACAGAGATCGTATGCCAAAGTTATGACCCCGAGAAGTTGATGTACCAATTTACCCAAACAGGGCCCATAATTTGGCGCTTCATCTCCTATGGTTAGGTTTTCAGATGTTTAGGGTTTTCCATTGTTTCTCAACAATAAATAGGCCTTTGAGCCTCATTGTAACACAATTTAGAGGCATGTAGCCCCCACATCTCTTCTCAGAGATAAGCTACCATTGCTCGAGCTAGTCTTATTTACATTGTCTGTAAGCATATTTTAGTATTTGATATTAATGAAATGAAGTGTTATTTCTACTGCATCTTTGTATTTATGGTTATATCTATATTTTGTTGCATTCATGTTTAAATCAGGATCAGTGGTATCAAAGCGGTCTACTCTTTCGTTGTTTTTCTTTGCATGTCCCCAACGAGGTTGGGATATAAGGAGTTAGGGCTTGAGTTGGTCGAACATTTACAAGACCAACCTCGCAAATCCCAACGACCTCCCAAAGAAATATGAGGGGGTAGGAGATCCTATCAAAATCTTGCTCGAAGAAGCCATCGAGTGACAAAGGAATGCGACGATGGACAACTTTTCCCATATCCTTCAGCGGTTACCCAAGGGCGACACATCTACTTCTGGCAGCTACTCTAGAAGCACCACACCCTTTAAGGTGCAAGTTAACTTTGACATTCCCATATTTGAGGGTTAGATAGATGTAGACGCTATAGATAAATGGTTAAATATGCTAGAAGGATATTTTTCCGTTCATGATTTTTCCAGCCGAGAACATATTGATTTCGTACTTCTCAAAGCAGCCCCCCACGTCAAGGACTCATGGGAAACCTACTGTGAGTAGAAGGATGAAAGTAAAAACTCATTGTTTTCAGCCGCACCCACTTGGAGCTCATTCTGGGATGCCATAATGTTTTTCATTCCCTTCACACGAAGTTGGGTATCAAGGATTCTTAGAAGCATTTGGTTCTCAAGTACCATGGTTGCCTACACAAGTACATCTAATACGAGATGGAGTTCATGGACATATCCTCGCTCAGCACAGTATACCAATATGCCATCAAGATCGAGAAAAAGTTTAAATAGAAGAAGCGAGACTTTGGATCTATGAATCTGAAGCAAGGGAAAGGTGCCCACAAACTGTAGAATAAAGGACAAATCCAAGGCAGGGTGGCCCAGGACAACTTTCCAAAGCCGCAAGAAAAGAAAAACACCACAAAGCTGAAGAAGGACACGGGAAAGTGGTGTGAGTTCCATAACATCTCCACTCACAACACAACTAAGTGTTGGGCCAAGCAGTCACTGGTGGCCAAGCTAAATGCTTCGAAATCAGATTCATGTTCTGACTTTGAGTCAGAACACGACAAGGGGAATGACAAAGGGAAGTATATTATTGATGCGGAACCCAACGCCATCGTTGCCACCATGAAGATCCATAAGGAGGAACCCAAAGATCCCGAGGAGGTGGAGTGCCTCTTCCACTCCTAGATGTGGGTAAACGGTTCCCTGCTACAGTTCATTATCGATAGCGGGAGCCAAAGTAACCTCATATCGGCAGAGGTCGTGAAGCAGTTGGGCTTACTGACCACAACGCATCCACAACTATACAGCATCGAGTGGCTTCACCAAGGACAGTATCTTCGTGTGGGCCAACAGTGTCGCCTTCCATACAACATCAAGCCCTTCACAGATGAGGTATTATGTGACATTTCTCCCCTTGATGTTTGTGATGTATTATTAGGCCAACCATACTTATGGAAGCGACATGCTGTGTATGAGTCAAGGCCTCATGATGTTATTGTTACTTTGGGAAATAAGTTGTACATGATATTGGAGGTAGCATCTCCTATCGCCATCTCTTTGGTTACTAAAAAAAATGTAGTAAGCTCATTTCCAAAACCAGGATTTTTTTTTTCTTGATGATATGCCCATAGCGAAAGAAGAAGATAATCGCCACAACCTCCAGATAGGTCCCCTATGTACGAAAACAATAGATGGAAAAGGTCTTGGAGGAGTATGACGACATCTTCACCTCCCTCGCACAGGTGTCTCTACACTGTGAGGTCAAGCACTCCATCAATCTGACCCCAGGGTTTCCACTTCCCAATGGACCAATCTATCAATGCTCCATTTTGGAGAACAACGAAATCAAGAGGCAAATTCAGGAGGTGCTATAGAATGGTCACATCCAGTCGAGTTCATCACCCTACGGGAGCCTCATCGTGTTGGTACAAAAGAAGGATGGCACTTGGAGACTCTGTATTGACTATCAAGTGCTCAACAAGATCATTATCTGGTATAGGTACCCAATCCCATGGATTGATGACCTTCTGGACCAACTGAAGGGGGCAAAATATTTCAGCAAGATCGACTTAAAATTAGGATATCACCAGGTACCAATCGAACCCTCTGATGTGTGGAAGACTACCTTCAAAGCTGAGGGCCTTTTCGAACGGTTGGTTATGCCTTTCGGGTTGACAAATTCTCTTACAAACTTCATGAGGCTGATTGATGACATCTTGTGGCCATTCACCAACTCATTTGTAGTGGTATACTTGGATGACATCCTGATCTTCAACCAAAGTTGGGAAGCTCCAAACACTGCGGAAACACACGCTATGTGCCACTTTGGAGAAATGCACTTTTGGCATGACCTAGGTTCAGTATCTGGGATGCATTATTGATGAACGGGGGGTGTGTGTGGATCTATCCAAGATCTAAGTCATTCAGGATTGGCCATCTCCAACCACTCTGACAGAGCTCCACATCTTTCTCGGTTGTGCTAATTTCTACCGTAGGTTCGTTTTGGGATTCTCTCATATCACGTAGCCCTTCAATCAAGTCACCAAGGGAGGAGCAAAATAAAAATTCTTTCATTTGATTTTCAACAAAAGGCATTCATAGAGTTGAAACATCACCTCTGCTCTGCACCAGTGCTCACATTACCAGACTTGCAATAGCCATTTTAGATCAAGATAGATGCCTATGACAATGTTATTGGGGCAATCCTTACTCAACAAGGGCATCCAGTGGCATATTATAGTGAGACATTGTTAGAAACAATCCTGAAGTATCCTACTTATGAAAAAGAGATGTAATCCATTATGTAGGCCTACTGATAATGGAAGCATTACATTTTGGGGAAGGAAACGGTCATACACACAGACCATCGACCCTTGTAGTTCATATAGATGCAAGCGAAGTTGTAGAATGATTTCCATCAAAATTGGTCCACATGCCTGCAACAATTCCATTTGAATATCAAGTATAAGAAGGGCAGCACCAATAATGTTGTAGATTGCCTCACTTGACCACTAATCATGGCGTTAACCAGCATGCTCAACTCTTGTGCACACAAGACTTCTGATTGGCCAATTCTCTACAAAAGCAACCTAGAATTCAACCACACATACCAGACACTATGGGAGGGTTAGCAAGTTCTAGATTTTCACCTCTAGGATGCCCTATTATGCCACCTGGGACACCTTTGTGTTCCTTCAAGCGAGAATGCCAAGATGATTTGGGAAGCACACTACAATTGGGCCGTTGGGCATTTTGGGGTAAAGAAAATGGTGGCAGTACTATAGAAGTATTTCTATTTGCTAAATCTTCGACAGGATGTCGGGAAGTACATTAGATCCTACACTACCTATGCCATCGCCAAACCGATCATCAAGAAGAAAGTCCTCTATACTCCATTGTCTACCCCTAGGTGAACTTGGGAATCCATCTACATGGATTACATGTCGGGCCTTCCTTCTACTAAGCATGGCAACGATTGTGTTTTTGTGGTCATTGACATATTCTCGATGATAGCCATTATGGCAGTCTGCAAGAAGAATATCACAACGGAAGCCACTACTAAACTCTTCTTTGAATCAATGTGGGTACACTTTGGGATCCTACAGTCTATCATCCAAAATGGGATAGCAGGTTCCTCAATACATTTTGGTCCAGTCTCTGGTTAATGATGGACACCAAGCTCACTAAGTCCATAGCTTTCCATCCCCAAACTAATGGCCAGACAGAGGTCGTCAACAAGATGATTGTACACATTTTGTGCATGTACAAATCAAAGCATCCACACACATGGAATGAGAGCCTCCCCTATGTCCAACACAGCTATAACCAAGATCTCCACAACTCGACTGGCCACAACCCTTTTTAGGTGGGCCTGGGATTCTAGCCACTATGTCCCATTGATGTGGCCATGCCATTTGTAGCTACTTGAGCAGATTTGGCTCATGTCCAGTCCAAAATCAATAAGGAAAACATCTTCATCAAGCACATCCAACATATCCACCTGTAGGTCCATGACATTATGGAGAAATCAAATGCTAAGTATAAGCAGTGACATGATCAACATCGGGTGCCACACAAGTTTTCAGTGGGCGACAAAGTCTGGTCGCATTTGTAAAAGGAATGCCTTACTGGAGCCTATCGGAAACTAAGACCACTCCGATATGGTCCTTACACCATTACCAAGGCTATGGGAGACAATGCATTTAAGCTCAACATTCCCCCATTCCTTGGCCTGCACCCAATGTTCAATGTGGACCACCTTCGACCATACTTCCCACCATTGCTAGACACACCAGACATTGCAGAACAACTCACACCTATAGAGTTAAATACATATTGCATTGAACAAGCCACAACTGATCAAATCATGAACACAGAGATCAAGAACACCTGACAACAAAGGATCGAACTATATCAAGTTTTCAAAGCAAGCCAACTCCTTCACCATGGCAAGTGGCTCACCAGGGACCAAGTTCAATACAAGTTTCCTCATCTCATGGAGGAACTCAATGCAATGGGGACCATTGCTTCCTAAGGGGGGAGGAATGATCCAGGTGGATATTGGTGGCCCCCCGCCTATTCCACTTGGACCCCCACCATTGTTTCTTTTAGTTTTTCAGTTTCCTTATTTGTAGTACAATTTACTATTTTTGGCAGTTTTTCAGGTCCTCAACTTTTGGAGCTGTTTTGAGGACCTAAACGATATTTTTTGGGAAAACCGAGAGAAACATGGGTTAATGAAAAATGTTTCTCACTATAAAGTTCTATTCCTTGGATAGATATTTCTAACTAGGTATTGTTCACATCAAATGGAGATCGTATGCCATATTTACGACCCCAGGAAGTTGATGTACCAATTTACCCAAACAGGGCCCATAGTTTAGCGCTTCATCTCCTAGGGTTAGGTTTTTGGATGTTTAGGGTCTTCCATTGTTTCTCAATAATAAATATGCCTTTGATCCTCATTGTAACATAGTTCAGAGGCATGTAGCTGCCACATCTCTTCTAAGAGATAAGCTACCATCGCCTGAGCTAGTCTTATTTCCATTTTGTCTATAAGCATATTTCAATATTTGATATTAATGAAATGAAGTGTTATTTCTACTGCATCTTTGTATTTATGGTTATATTTGTAATTTTTTGTGATCCTATTTAAACCTGGATCATGGGTTAACCTTTTAGGAAAGGGGGATGGATTCATTCTAGGCACACTTTCCTCTCTTTTCTCCTCACTATCCCTAGGTGGAGAATCGAGATGGAGGTTGGTTATCCAGGAGCACTCTCCCAAACCTAAGGTTAATTTCATGAATTTCCACAACATAGGTAGGGTAGGATGCTTCTCCACTATAAATCTGTTGTGCTTGTCTGTTGTTTAGGTTCAGGTTTTGTTGGGCAGGCATATGAGGTTGTTTAGGTGGAGCAGGGTGTAGGAGCTATGGTTGAGATGGAGGTGAAGGCAATAAAGCTGGTGCTTGGTTGTATGGGGGGCTCCATCCCTAGGGTTGTGCATTTCACTTAGGTTGTGGAGGATTATATGGCTAAAATGGTTGGTTTGTCGATTGGGAATGGTATTGAGGTGCAAAATACCAGGGAGAAGGTGTAGATCAGCAAGCATGAGCTGGGGAGCACCAAGGGAGAATGGATGTGTTTCTATTAGGGTTTTAATATGAATATGATGACCCTTGCATTCCCTGCTAGTATGGTTGAGGTCCATGAGGCCTCCTTTCATCAATGTAGCAGAGTTGTTCAGCCACCCCTTTGGTTCCTTGATGCACAACTTTTAATCTAGGTAGATAAGGGCACTTGTCTATTGAGTGGTGTTCCTCACAGACCGAGCATATTGCTATAAGGTTCAATGTACATTCATTCCTAGGGTGCCTCCTTGTGCATGTAGGGTAGAATATGGCTAATGATCTCTCTGCTTCTTCCTGCTTCCATTTGATTTGCATAGTGTCTATTTGCAGAGCAAGGGTTTGCACCATTTCACTCTTAAATTCTTCCAACATGTTCCCAATTTCAGTTTTTATGGATGTATTGGAAGAGGATAAACTGGCCACTGCTTGACTATCCATACCCTTCTTTCTAACTACCCTAGAATGATTCTTGAAAACAATCTTGATATCATCATAGGGTAACTAGTAGATGTCCCCTCGTGACAACATGTTTATGGTTTCTATAAGGTCTTCCCTAATCCTCGTGACAAGGACCAAACTATGTGACTCAGGATCAAGTGTGCACTTGTCCCTTTTATAGCTAAGATGGAATCATTCCTCATAATTCTCTAAGGACTCATCATGTCCCAAGATCATTCTAAAATTTCCTCTTTGGTTTCTTTGGACCTGCACTAGTCCCAATACTTGTTGTTGAAAGCTTGTTGCATTTGAGTCCAAGTGGTGATACTATCCCCAGTAAACCCATGAACCAGTGCAGGGCTACATCCTTGAGAGTGGATGGGAATAATTTCAACTTCTGATCATCAGAGGTGTAAGCATAAGTTCTGCATATGACAGAAAATTCAAATAAAAAAGTATTTGGATCTTCTGAGGTCAAGCCATGGAAGTGAGGAAGAGTAGAGGGGCTTATGTTTTTCATCTTAGCATCCCCACTGGTAAAATCACCCTCAATTATTTCCCTCTCTCCCCTATCATTTCTATTTTCAGCCCTTGTGTCATTTGGAATGGCTTATTCTTCTTCCTCTATAGGCTCTTCAAAAATCTCTGGTTGTTCACCTAAGGGGTCCTCTAACTCATATCCACCAAAGAAGAGGGAAGGTTGGCTATTTGAAGTGGTGGGGGTATTTGGTAGAAATTTTCCTAAGTTATCCCTATTCTTATGAGGCATGAAAGGAGTGCTTTTTTGTCTTTTTTAGTTTTAAACTACTTACAAAATTGAAAGAAAAAAAAACCGAATAGAAACTATTTACTGAATGGAACTAATTTCATAATGAAAGAGATAAGAAAAGGAAGAAAGAAATAAGAAATCACATCTACTTAGACATCCCTCCTGGCAACAATGCCAAAAAGTGATGAGCACCAGTATTGCAGCAAGGATGCTGCAACTCCTGGGGTACCGACTTTAATTCATCAACCCGATGTTCGTTCAAACTTGGAGGTGAAAGTGATGTATACACAAATAGGTGTAATTGGTATACTCTTTGCCATTGCTGAGCTAGGGCGATAGACAACTAGGGTTTCTTAAACCAACCTTTTATTGACTAGAAGAAGTGTGATTGCATATTTTGAGAAGGGAGATTTACCCTAGTTGGAATAAACGAAATGATGCCTATTTCATAATGAATGCTAATTTTGAGAAGGGATATTTACCCTAATTGGAATAAAAGAAATGATGTCTATTTCATAAAGGAAAGACTGAAAGGAATGCTTGCAAAACAACATGAAATCCTTTATCTACTTGCTAACATACTTTGCTTGCAAAAGAACTCTAATTGAACACATGTGAGGTTTTAACTCATCGAAGCATGAAATATGATCTAGGGAGTGGTAACTGTTGGGTGCGAGAATAAATATAAAAGAAATTTTTATTTTTATCTTTTTGCTTGAAAAATGTAAATGCTAATCTTGCTTGGTTCTATGGGAGGGGAGACAGGTGTGAAGGAAAAGGATTATAATGGTTTAGATGACTTGGAGGGAAATTAGGGACCTAATCCGTGCTTTTAGTGATGATTTTCTCAATTCAGGCTCAAAACAAGATACTACAGGTTTTCCTACAGAATGTCTACAAGAAGTACTAGTTCACCTATAGGATCCCTTGTTTTACCACAGGAACAAGACGAAAGCTTACGCAGTGGTCAAGAAGGTGGGATGGAGCTTGGAAAAGTGAATAAGGAGGGAAAAAGGCATGGGAGTGGTAGGCACTTACTTAGAACTCAAACCAAAGATTTGAGATGGTTGGATTTTCTCAATGGAGATGGAAAGATTCCCTCATAAGACAAGAATTCGAATTGAGACCTTAGTGACTTTTGGAATTTATGGGTGGACATGTCTTGGCTCAGGCTAATGAGATGAGATCTCCCTGCAATTCAAAAACTCCTGCAACAACACACATCATTCTTGGCATTTATACATAATTCATCAAAAACAAGAAAGGTTTATTCAAGTAGAAGAAAACAGAGTTGCCACCATTTACTTGCTAATTTCATGCATGGAAATTCTTGGAACCAATATGAAAGAGAGATGAAATCAGTGAAAAACTTAAGAGCTCATAAAATACCAATTGCAACTTACCCTATGAAATTGAAAGGTAATGACCTAATTAGCAAGAAAACCCTAAATTACACAATGTTATAGACATTTTTGGGCACTTCAACCCCAATCAAAAATGTCCATAAACTGAGGGCTCTTAAGTCCCTAAAAGGGTTGCTTCACTTCCTAAAGGAACAAGGTCAACTGATTACATCATCTCCCAGAAGTTCTCCACTGAAAACTGCTCATAAATGGTCAAAACTGGACCATACTGAAAGCTCCATGCAAGGGGTGCGATGCATATCACCTTCCTAATGTACAGGGTGTGATGCATACTATTTTTCTCTCCTGTAGGGTGCGATGGTTAGGAATGGACAAATGGTAGGGACCAAAATGTGAGGTGGAAGATCATGGAATCTTCCAGAAGCTTCCCCTCTGACACTTGCCACTCCATTTTCAACTAGGGATGAGTAAAAGATCTTCATTCTCCAAGTGGAAGAAGGAACAATCAGAGAGAAGACACTAATCAAGATCCCAAAAGATGACTCACATCTCTGTAATCATCTATATATGGATCCCTCATCACAGAGATCCGGAGGCTGGAATTTTGTAATCTATAGAGAAGTGTTGTCAGTATTCTTGTGTACATTCATAGTGTTGGGTGATTTTGATTTGCTTGAGGTGAAAGAAGGGCTTCTTAGCTGGAGGATGATGCTGGGTCAGAGCCGCTCATGGTTGTAATCCTCTTGCTACTTTTATTTGAATAAAGCTATTCTTGTTTCCTTCCACATCTTGGTGTACTTGTTTATATGTGCTTGTATATGGTTAATGTACATCTGATCCTACATTATTTGTGAATTTAGATCCTTGTTTCTTGCATAGTAGTATGTTGTTGTGATTCTACAGCTCCCTTTTGAAGCTGAGCAGACAAAGAGCGAGCAGAAAAACTCTATCAAGAAGGAGAGGGAATCGAGCACAAGACTCAGGTTGGCCCTCTTGGTTCTCCTCTCATCTATTTTCATAAAGGAATCAAAAATAGACTTTGATTGTTTGTTTCTAAGATAGCCACATATCTTAGTGGGAATAGAAGCATCCGTGTGGACACTATTCCCATATAACGAAATGGCGACTCCGCTGCGGAGCGACTAGATTACTTGTTAGCCTATCTATCCTTGTTTCTTTTATAAACATATAGACGGAGCCTGAAGTCAAGCCATCTAGCCTTCGAACTGCATTCATCATACGAATGCAAAGTAGATCAATGCTACTTCAGTCAATCTTCAGGTTTTTGTTTATAAATTAAACTATATATCTGCAAGCGATCTAATTGCCCTAAGTAGTGGCTTTAGTAACCTCTTAAATCACCCCTGTGTTTTTACATACATTGATCTGTACTTATTGAACTTAAACACCTGAACTAAATTGCAAACTGTGGGTGAAGTCTCGTTCAGAGTCTCGCACTGTAACCATCACACCCTGCCTTCAAGGCAGCCTGTATGCATCGCACTTCCCGAATGGAGTAACTACGCTGCATACTGAGTTCATTGTGTAACAGGAGCGATGGTTAGGGAGGATTGATTTACCCTCCAACTGTGGATTTTTCTCACTGTTTTCAGTCTTATTCAAGAGTTTTTGCTGCCTGTAGTCAGTGTGCTTCTGCGAATACTCCCTTCTCTTGCATTATTCCGCCTCCTTAGTGAAAAGAACTATAAACGTTTTTTATTTATTGTGCGTTGTTTTAGTTCTCTTTTTCAAAAAATAACATAGTCAAACTATCGTCTCTAGATCTGAAAGTGTCATAGCTGTCATTTTCAATTTTAGAAAGTAATCACATTGTTTTAGATAGTTGATTATATAGTTATCATTGCATAAGACTTAATTTACTAGCTTTAAAGTGGTGAAAAGCAATTTCCATTTCAAAATCGCAAAGTGTCTCTCTTGTTTTCACTTCGTTTTGAAAAAAGATTTTTTTTTAGTACAATCGTTTAAAAGTATTTCAATTTTGCACATAGTTTTCTTACTGTCATTTACACATTAAGGGAACTGAAAACCAATACATGCATGTGCATTTGCATCTTGAATGCTTGGCTTGATTTAGGACTGTGCATATTAGCGTGTTCTCTGTGCTCTGTGAAGAAAAGATGCTTGACTTTCTTCCCCTTAGTAGCTAGGATTTTCATTGCTGAAAGAAGATAAAATGTCTATTTATCATCTTAGACTGCATTTAGGAGTTATACATACATCACGTGGTGAACCTAAAAGGAAAAATGATAAGCAAGATCAACTTAAAATAAATCTCAATGAATCTAACAACACTTTGGAACTTAACGCAACATCTAGAGGTCTAGGATAGAGACGTATTCCGACGTCGTAAAGCCTGGTAACTGTTGCTTTCAGTGTTGGTTGGGTGATTCCTCCACTCTGAGACGATAAGTGCCATGTGGACTTGTGCTCCCACGTACCATCGGGTATATATTGGAATACCACTATAGGCTGCATCCTTTATCCTTAGGAAGCCGTGTCTATCGCCCTATCGATCGTAATGCACCGAACACAGCATTCGGGAAGACTGACTGCCGTACCATAAAAAGTATTCTGCAGTTTTACGATTGGTTTAGTAATCCTCTCTGCCTAGATCTCCAGAGAAGTCCATTTTTCTCCTTTTCAGAATCCTTAACGGAAAAGGTCCTCTGAGCGCTTGTCACTTCAAGCTCAATAAAAATTGAAGGCGACTAGAGTCATCTTTTGTTTTTTCTCGACTCTTTAAAATAGAAAAAACAGGTTGTGTCAAAGCGTGTAAAATTCATTTAATTTGAAAAACATTTCCCCTTTTTATTTTGAGTTGATCAAGTAATCCGCAATCGTGGAAGAAAGTCAATCAAAACCATATCATTCGCGGAGACTTACGAGTCAACCATCATTGACTCCAGAAGCAAAGCCATTCCGGACGAAGCCAACTCGTTTAGCCAGGTCAAAGTCCCCTAGGTTGGTTGGAGCAAGCACTCCAACATCCTCAGAGACTCCGGTTACTTCGAAAATTTTTGGAATCCCTGCCTCTACGGAAGAAATTCCGCAATAGCAACAGGACATTACAACTGATCCTAGTGCGATGGTTAAAACTTCTATTCCTAAACCGGTTCCCTCTACAACCGATTCAAAAGGTGTTACTCCCCAACCGTCTACTGCTGTAGGGCTTACATCTTCTTCGGCACCAAAAACATTTTATGGACCTGACAGTCTACCTCTTCCCCCTAGATTGATTGACATAGAATAGATTGTGGAAGATCCTCCATCTAGCACTCCAACGCAACTTGGAGCTAGGATCGCCCTATATCCTTCTTCATCAGAAAATATTCACCCACCCTCAGAAGTTCCTGAAGAATTGCTGAGGAATATTTTGGATAGACTTAACATGTCTGAACAACCGTCAACATCAAGGACTGTGTCACTCGACACAACAACAGCGGAAGCCCCTTCTGCTATTCTGACAATGTTTACCGGCGTGCCATCTGTCCCAACCAGTTTTCAATCACTGGATGGAGTCCATCCTGGGACTATTTCGATAGTATGGACTTTTCCCGTTTGTTCATTCGGAATTATATCTGGAATCTCTTACGTTGAGTCTCAACAAATTGATCCATCACAAGGTAAATTTGGGCAAACTGGTCCCCAAAGGAAAATTATTCCTTCGAGCACTAGATTACCGTCATATGGAGGGCCATATACCCTTTCATTGTCTTCCCCAAAAGGCAACATGTGTGAGTTTGCAACAAAATTTGGGTTATGCTGGAATCACAACTAGCGGTTGCGTACCAGTCTTGTCTCAACAACCAAGAGTTGTATGCTCAATACAACAAATTTCACCTATGACAAACATTCCCACTACGCCAGCTATTGTGGCTGTATCGCAAGTACAAGTGTCACCAATTGTATGCCAACCTCAAGTTTCGCAGGTTGCAATACAAAAATCTCTTGTACCTCTGACACAACCACAATAACCCACTAGTGGAATGGCACAGGTTCAAATTGGGAACACCAACCCCCATCTTGGTCAAACAGTCAGTGCTGGACAACAGTCCATGGCTTCACAACCATGGCTGGTGCAATACCAACAACCACAATTCCAGCAAGCTTACCAAGGATATGAGCAACAAGTCTTTGCAAATAATGGGCAGTAGTATCAACCATATCATAATGGTTATGCCCATCAACGTTACCAAAGTTACCAACATCAAATGCATTATGCTGGTATGCAAAGACCGACTGCTCAAACAATTCCATCTTATCCTGGCTATGGTCAACCAAGCCTAAATCAACAGTTTCCCTTCGTGGCAACTCTAGAGTTACCAAATCTAAGTCGACTAACGAACGATCTGATTTCCTACGCCCCTTGGTGGCCAACGATCCCGCATAAACTTCCGTCGGATATTCCTAAATTTAATGCAAATCCAGGTGAAGACCCATCGAATCATGTGATGAACTTTCATCTATGGTGTTCGTCAAACACTCTTAATGATGATTTGATTTGGCTTCACCTCTTTTAGCGCACGTTAACTGGTCTGGCAGCAAAGTGGTATATCAAATTGCCTAGAGCTTCATTTGATAACTTCAGTACTCTAGCCACAGCCTTTTTAACCCATTTTTAGTTACCTATCAAGTACGAAATAGGAACTGAGCTGCTTACCAATTTCAAATAGAAAACAACCACTCACATATTCGATCATATTCATGAGTGGCGACGTCGTCGTAGAATGGTAAAAACATATGTTCCTGATCAGTTATTGGCTGAATGGTTTATTAAGTCACTGTTACCCGCTATTACAGAAGATGTGGCAAAGGGCGAAGTCGTCACTGAAGAGCAAGTTATTGCTCGTGCACAATATCTAGACTTGATCTATACTCAGTCTGGCATGCTCTACGATAAAATCCCTGACACTCCTAGACCGGAATTCTCCGTTCCTCTACCTCCTAAATCAAACAAAGACTCTCATGCCGGCGATGGTGTGATAGGTACGACAAGCACTAAAACTGGAAAGGCCACATTGAAAAAGGCCCGCACGGTTTCGAATTAAGATGCAAATGATGAATTTCTAGCCTCGGAAATAAATGCTGTGTCAACAGGCAAAGGCAAAGAAACCAAGCAACCAGGAGGCAAGAAGAAAAAACAAGGGAAGGAGAAAAACCAGGGAGACTCATCTCCTAGGAAATCTTCTGTGAACCCTTCTAGGAATGCGAAACCCAAATATCCATGTAGTATATGTGATGAGGATCACTGGACCAAGGAGTTTCCATATAAAGAATAACTTAGAAAATTCTTCAAAAGTTCAAAAACCTCGGCTGTACTGATGGATCCGTTTCCAAACCCAGGAACGAACGTAGTTGCTAGCGAAAATGCTTCCCCGTCCCAAGTGCTAATGTTGTCAGTCTCGAAGCAACTAAATGATACTCTAATAATGACAAGGAGTAAAGATTGTGGGAATCCACAAATGTTGAACAACAAGGATAAAGATCAACCTAGTAGTTCAACAACGAGTTCAACAGAGGTCATGCCACCCATCATTCTTGAATTAACAATAAAATCGCCAAAGGGAGTAGTACACAAATCGACGTTTAATCCTCGTGCCCAAGTAGCACAACAATATAATATAGTGGAGGATTTAGCTCAATCACCATCCGCGATGTCGACTCTTGAAGTGCTGCAAAATTGCCCCTCCCAAAAGCAGGCTTTATTATCAGCAATAGGTGGGACTGACCCAACGGATTCCAATATTGTATCTTTTAATCATAAAGGATACGACCCTTAGTTACCAGCTCAACTAGCTTTCCTCATTCAAGTGAAATCCCTCAACAAAATTGTTCATAGAACAATTATTGATGAGGGGGCATCCACATGTATCATGTCGATGAGTTTCTGGAAAACTCTGGGGTCTCCATCTTTGTCGCGATCGTCAACAACATTAAAAGCATTTTATGGACAAACGTACACCCCGTATGGGATACTAAGTAACTTACAAGTCGAACTAGGGGGCAAAACAGTAGAAATAGATGTTGAAGTCATTGACGGGAATCTTGATTACAACATCCTACTGGGAAGACCCTGGATATATGCCATGGCAGCTGTTGTGTCGACCTACTTTAGGAAAATTGCATTTCCTTCCCAAGGAGGAATTACAATCATCAACCAACAAAATTTTCTCCCAAACGGTTCGCAAGTTACAGGAAGCATTCCAATGATCCATGGAAGCCCTAGCATGCTTCATAATATCGGAGTAGGTCTACTAAAAGACCCTACGTTAATGGGAACTTTTACCCTACCGCCTCCTACCAATTTGGCGGAAGTGGCTAATGTAGGAACCTGCAATATGATATCTTCCATTCAAAAGATGTCAGGAAACGGTGTTAAAATGGATCATTCGCAGGTTTTGCCTCTAACTCCGCTGGAAATATTATAGCAATCAATGTTCTCAGCATGGGAGGCAAACCAGCATCAACGCTCATCAAGTGTTTGGATAGATAGGTCTAAGGAATATGGCACCCCTTCAGATCCTTGGTCGTCAGTACACCTTACAGACGAAGGAATCATTCAATCGATGATGATCGATGGGGCACCATGGGAAGATCACCACCATCGTTCCCATCTTCCGACTTGTAAAGAAGATAATTCCGGCAACCTACAACATCCTTCAGTATTTGACTTTCTCACGAATACTGTAAACACGGTGGATTCCAAGAGAAACCTATCCAATATCGAAGAGACTATTGCCATAAACATCTCGACCAAAACAGATGTTGTAGAGAACATTCATGTTGGCAAATCTTGTTCTTCTTCCGAACTGGAAATATATAGCACTCTCTTTCGCGAGTTTAGAGATGTCTTTGCTTGGTAATATGATGAAATGCTAGGTATCGACTCGAGCATAGTTGAACACGAGATTAAGATGTATCCAGATGTCACACCGGTACGACAGCGGCTAAGGCAGGTGCACCCCAAGAAATTTGTTGCCATCAAGGGGGAAGTTGAGAAAATCCTCCATGCTAGTTTCATTTACCCCATTCCTCTAACCAATTGGGTATCGAATATTGTTCCTATAATGAAAAAACAAGGAACGATTAGAGTGTGCGTTGATTACAGGGATGTAAATCAAGCTTGTCCGAAAGACAACTACCCTAGACCCTTTATCGACCAGATTATTGATGAATGCACCGGATGTGAAATCTTTTCATTCATGGATGGATTTTCCGGGTATAATCAAATAAATATCCGCCCACAGGACCAGTCAAAGACTACATTCATTTTTCCGTGGGGCACATTTGCATATCGCAAGCTACCCTTTGGTTTGAAGAATGTAAGGGCAACTTTTCAGAGAGCATTGAACTATGCTTTCCATGACATCAAAAACATTGTTCAACCTTATCTCGATGATCTCCCAGATCATTCGCTAAAGCGGACCGATCATCTGCGCCATTTGAGAGCAATATTTCTACATTGCCGACACTACAAGATAAGACTCAATCCGCACAAATGTGTGTTTTGTGTCAGTTCTGGTCATTTACTTGGCTTCATTGTCTCAAAGGATGGGATTCATCTCGACCCTTGCAAGGTTCAAGCAATCATCGATTTGCCTCCACCTTCAAGCCTGCTTCAGATTCAGAAACTCCAAGGGAAAGCAAATTTCCTCAGGAGGTTCATTCCAAATTACGCAAAACTAGCTAAAGGTTATATCCGTCTGTTGAAAAAGGATGTACCCTTCGTTTGGGACCAGGTCACGCAAGCTTCCTTTGACGCTTTAAAGAAATCTCTAATACAAGCGTCATTAATGTATGCTCTTGATTATCAAAAAGACTTTAACCTGTATCTGGTTGCGACAAGTACAACCATAGCAATGGTTTTAGTTCAAGAAGACAATGGAATTGAACATCCTATATATTATTTAAGCCGAAACTTAAATGATACGGAAATGAAATACTCCTACGTTGAAAAGCTAGCCCTCGCAGCGGTTCAAGAAATACTGAGATTTCGACACCCACATCGCTTTAGGAAAACTACCATTTTGTTAGATTGCAACCCCATGACTTATATATTGCCACGACAGTTGTTGGGGGGCAAGTATTTGAAATGGTAGTGATTCTCCAAGATTTTTATTTGGAATTTAAAAGATCCAAATCAAAGAAATCCCTTGTATTCGCGGAGTTACTATGCGATCTCCCATCTTCGTCCAACGATGCAACATCTGAAGAAGCAATCGTGGATGAAAATTTGTTTCTGATATCTTCAAGCGACTTGTGGTACGAAGATATAATCATTTATCTCCAGACAAAAACATACAGGTCTAATACCTCATGCTCCGAACAGTGACGTATTCGATACCAAGCAAAAGACTATGTGATCGTCGGTGATACTCTTTACCGTCGTGGTATCGATACAATTCTGCGGAGGTGGCTCACCCTTGAGGAGGCCGAAAAGGTCCTGAATGACTGCCATTCAGGCGCATGTGGGGGGCACCAATCTGGTTATGCTACGACGCAAAAAAATTTGCAAGCAGGATACTTCTGGCCAACAATGTTCAAAGATTGCATAACCGCAGTTAGAAGTTGTCATGCTTGCCAAATTTTCGATAGCAAAACCAGAAGACCACCTGCACCACTGCAACTAGTAGTTGTTGTTGGGCCATTTGCAAAATGGGGCATAGATTTTATGACATGTAACCCCACCTCGACCGGGGGGCATGGGTATATCATAGTCGTGATAAACTATTTTACCAAATGGGCCGAGGTGATGCCTACATTAAACAACAGTGGCGAAACAACAACCCTTTTCTTTTTTAATCGCGTAGTCTCCAGATTCGGCCTTCCACAGGCCATAGTCATAGATCATGGATCGCATTTTCGCAATCACATGATGGTTGAGTTGGCTGCCAAATTAGGACTGTCCCACGACAGCTCTACTTCGTACTATCCGCAAGCTAATGGACAAGTTCAGGCAATCAACAAGGTCTTGAAGCGCATGTTGCAAAGAATGATCGGAGTCCATAAACGGAATTGGCACCTGATCTAGTACTCGGCCTTGTCGGTATACCAGACATTGGTAAGAAATGCGACTGGATTTACACCTTTTCAACTTGCGTACGGTCTGGAAGCAATCTTACCTGTTCAATGTGAAATCTCGTCCCTCAAACTCGCAGTCGACCTTCTCCCCATAACCTCAGAAGAAGAGGCTCGTTTGTTGGAACTAATCCAATTGGATGAAACCCTTCATGATGC
Source organism: Pinus taeda (assembly GCA_000404065.3). NCBI lineage: Eukaryota > Viridiplantae > Streptophyta > Pinopsida > Pinales > Pinaceae > Pinus > Pinus taeda. The sequence continues at coordinate 304,334 of APFE030204816.1, forward strand.
ACCTTTAGCTAACGAAGCTCATAAGAAACGAGTCAAAACGCAGTTCGACAAAAATGTCAAATCTCGCGTCTTCTCAGAAGGTGACCTGGTCTTACTTTACGACTAGGAATCCGATAAGTTGGGAGCAGGGAAATTAAAATTGTTATGGATGGGTCCCTATATTGTTAAGCGTGTATTAGCAAAATGATCCTATGAATTGATGGACTGTGATGGGATTCCACTGGCGCAACCTCGCAATGGGTTGTACCTCAAGTGTTACTATGCTTAATTCCGCATAGTAATCCTTAAGCTTTTGTTACATTTTTGTTTTCGCTAAGAGTAATTATTTTGGTTAGGTAATCCGCTTTTTTGCATTCATTGCATATTTTTAACCTATTGGAATTATTTGTTGGATATGCCGATGGAGCGAGTCGTAGCTCGCGGAACCTATCTTCTGCGGCATGGGCCATTTTCGATCCCACTGGCGGGTTAGTAAGTTTCAGAGGGGTATGTATTGGTCAATCGACAAACAATATCACTGAATACAACGCGTTGATAGAACTCCTCTCTGATGCCATCACACATGGCATATGCCGACTTGTCGTCAGGCTAGACTCACAACTCGTCATTCTACAACTCATTGGCATCTATTCTGTATGAAATCCAACTATCTATCGCATGTTCCTAAGAGTCAGGATTTTGGAAAGACAGTTCAATTTCATTCAATATCAACATATTTCCAAAAGTTTAAACGCATTGACAGACTCATTGGAAAATTATGTGTTAGATGGACATTTGCGACATTTATAAAAAAAAAGAAGCATCACATCAATATATGTAGCAGGATCATGTAACTTAACCAAAATAAAGCTCCGAAAATCAAAAATATATACATAATTGTTTATAGTTTATACATAATTTCTATAACCAAGAAAAAAGCGGTTAAATGACCCAAAAATGGAAATGATAGGGTGCACCCTAGTCTAATGAAGTTGGTGATAACAAGTCACCGCCTGTGCAATCATGCGTAAAAGCCTAGTCCATCGACTCGGCATGCCAGTAGTATGTCGCTGCAACCGCAGAGGCAGCTCGTCGGTCCTCACATCTGGGATACCAAGAGTGAGACATTCGACCGGATCCTGTAGTGCTATAAGAGTCTCAACCACGTCAAGGTCGCGAAGGATGGCCCTCCCCATAGCCTCTCCTATTGGAGCGGCCGCTAGTTCTTTGCAATGTACTGCCGGTCGAACTGGTCCAATATCTACATGAGCACATGAGTTTTGATTAGTCTTGATCAAGAAATCATACGAACATTATAATAACAATAAACAGAGATATGGTCAGAATATTTACCCATAGCACCCCACTGCTTGCCGGCCGGCAGCACTAAATCCGGGTCACCCTAGAAATCCATGACAACATATGGAAACTTGGCATAAACCATCTCCTCATGATCGAACCACTCGAAGAAAGGATTAGAAAAGGAAATCTGAGGCTGGCCAGCATGTCTCGACATGAGGTCAACCCATCTCTGCATCCGTGGTTCAGTCGGTGGAGGTAGGCCAAGTGAGATGTACTATGGCTGCATCAGTGGGATCTTCTCCAAAGCGAAAGTAGTCAAAATAGAACCATATCCGAAAGGATCTCCCGCTTTTCACCTTGGTCAGTTGTTCTTTCATCACAGAGAGTACTGCATCACACCAGTTGAACACCTTCGGTTCGAGGCATTCCAAAGCATACTGCATGTAAGACCTATTAGCTATGTGAAGAGCCGAACTATCAGCCAGTCTAGCAAAAGTGAACAGAATGGTCCTCAACGGTTGGTCAGTGACATCTCAGATATTGATCTTGCCATCGGCACTCAGCTGAGATCCCTCTCTGCAGTGCCGACAAATATACTCCCTCACGGACTCACCCCCGCGGGTAGGACCCAATAATGAGAGAGGGGCACCATGCCTCGATAAACCAGTCAAAAAATAGATGTCCACAACAGTCAAGTGGATCGATTTGCCCCTAATATGGAACACCTGGTTGGTAGGATCCCAGGCATTGAGGAAATATTGCAACAAGTTGATTTGTTGCCTCATGCTAGAGATGCGAAAAAACTTCAATAGGCCATAGTTCCGCAATGCAGTTACCGTGCCGGGATCATGTAAAGCAACCGTGTCCTCTTCTTCATGCTCGCGTTCTCGCCATGTAACAACCATTTTGCTCCAATGAATCTCTGAAAAACAAACAAGAGAAGAGTAAGGATCTTGATTTGGCAAAAAACAGGCAAAAATCTATGAGAAAGTTGTGCAAAAAGTTTCCTCCTTGCGCCCATTGCACCCCAGCAGTGTACTGGGAGGGATGCATACTGACTAGTCAGTGAGAAGGCTAGTATGCATCGCACCTTTCAATTAAGGAAGGGCGCGATGGAGCCAAGGCGAGTTGTTCAAACCCCAGAGGCTGAGCAAAGCAAGGAAACAAGCTCAGAATTCAAAAAGAAAAGAATTCAATTGAAGAGCACAATTTTAGCTCCTACTTGGTCCAGACGGCGTCAAGAATCATCCACAGAATTGTTGGGTTGTGTTATATTCTTTCCACGACCAACCTACGTAGTGAACCAGGGGGTTAGAGGGGGGGCGGAGCCCCC
>APFE030204816.1:308357-341364 GCA_000404065.3 Pinus taeda
TGAGAAGGAAAACCGTTCACATGAACGTGATGGTAGTTCAAGGACCCTTGGATTATAATCTACTCCTTGGACGCAACTATATTTATTGCATGGGAGTTGTCGTCTCCTCACTCTTTAGAGTAATGTGTTTTTCGCACAAAGGCAGAATGGTCAAGCTCGTAGACCAAATGTCATTCCCCAGTTCACACATCGCAAATAGTCAAATGCCATCCCTAAATGATCTTTTCACGCAAGGAATGTCTCATCGATCTCCAGTCCATCCACCTGATGAGCGCGAGTGATTCAAGAGGATGTGACTAAAACCCAGGAGGCATGCACCCTGGTCTATTTCGGCAGGGAAACCTTGGGTATAGAGTAGGTTTCCGTGGGGGATATATGACTAGTCTGACACACCCGTCCTCACAGGAAAATGGGATTAGGATGGAATAAGATACCTTCATTAAAGTTATGTGAGTGGAATGCATCTGTGCCACTCACCTTTGTCTGTTTCGATAGACATCGCCAAGGAAGCATTTTTTCTGCAACGCAGATAGGACTTTCATGGTAACCTGGGCATTTTTCGCTATACCTGGGGGCATGCAAACCTTTCCGCATGCAAGCAAAGAGTGACCATTTATTTTTTAAATTTGTAGGACCTCTAACCCTTTAAACCCGTAAGGTTGGTCATTTCCTAGCTTGCATAAAGAAAGGATCCGGGGCAAAGCTTACAAAAGATGCAAGCCCCTTAAAAATGGCATCTTGAATGAGACATCCTTATTATTCGACTGGCGAGCAGTGTTACCGCAGGGTTCAAGCTCGTTAAAAAAATAAACCCACCACGAGCAGTTTTAGCGCATAGTTCAAGCTTGTTAAAAAATAAACATAAGTCATGAGAAAATGTTTCCCCCAGAGTTTAAGCTCATTAAAAAATGAACTGGTAAATAACCATTGTGAATACCTTATCGCTAGCTTTTGAGCCTTGGTCGTGTTCTCGCCATCACCTCCACTCTTTTTTTAACCGATCTTTCACCTCCATATGATTGTTTACCCTTTCAAGGAACATCTATGAAGAGTGATTCTATTAGCCATCCTTGTGACACTGCCATGATTGGAAAATTCCAAACCTTACCTGGAATCAGCTGCTACCGAAAATCATCACTCGTTCCTCGAAAACGAGTCTCCTTTAATCTCTTTTCAACTGACTCGTAAATATGAAAAGATTGTCGAGCGATTAGCCTCTCTGACTCGTTAAAGTCATCAGAAGTGTTATCCCTCCTCTAGATTTTAATCTTTTTGGACCTAAGGGATTATTACACAAAAAGGCAAAGCGCTTGTCTTGTTCGGCTCATTAAAACTATCGAAAATTCATCCCTTTCGTATTATTTTATGCTTTTTTGGACTTAAGGGATTATATGATGAAAAAGAATCTTTGGAGACTCCTTTCCATCCCTTTCAGACTCTCTAAAATTGAAAAGGACCGAGTTATCTTTGTCGTTAAACTCATTAAAACTGAATAGCGAAAAACTCGTCCAAATGGACGAGAACGAGTTTCACTATCGCTAGGCTCGCCAAAATATAGTGATAGGTTCGCCCGAAAGGTGGATTATAGAACAAGCATATGTTATCCTCCTCAAGCTTGACAAAAATAAAGGGGTACTGGTCAGCAATGATTGGGGAAAATTGGGAAGAAAACTTGAAAAAGCTATATTGATAGCAAGTTGCTCTTGAACATGACACTTTCCTTTCGCATCCAAGCCAGGTTGGGTTGTTCCATTCACTGGTCATCACCATTGGTCCGTCACACCATCCATCTTTGGGGTTAACACTACCAATCCATCGTCAGTGTCGCTGATATGTTTAAGAGAAGTCATTCAGACAATTCGCCTATGTCTCACCCACTGCAATACATTCATACTCCATCCTTTCATGACCGCCACCCTGAACCCTGTATCGTCAGATCTTTTTCACCTCCAAAATCATTTGCTTCATTCTGTGTCGTAGATGTGGGATTCATAAAGGCCCTCCTACGATGGGTCACTTCTTGTCGACATCAACTCATTATCCAAGAAGTTGACTTAGGAACACCCCTTTCAGTACTTTGAAGCTTGCATGCCTCAATGGCAAGTTTCTCACTTTCGGCGACAGGTTTACATCAATGACCTTCGACCGAGAGATTTTGCGTGGTGTTCGATGCCAGGTCCCTTTTTCACACCACGTAGATTGTACTGTAGTACCTTGAGGGTCATTGTCATTATTGGTGATTCCTCTCACGTCTGTTAACATCTTACATCATTAACTAGTAATCAGGCGATGTCTTTCCATGTTCGACTCCAAAAACATTTTTCACATGGATCGACTTGTACTCCAAGTGAAGATTGGCCGAGTTTGAAGACCCGAGATCTAGTTTCATCCATCCGGGATACGATATATTCAGGAATATAAAAAAATCCAATGTACACCATTTCCGAACAGATGATCATCCAAATCAAAGGATGATGTGTCCATATCATCAGTCTGTCACAGACGATCGTCTGTCCTATGTACATGAAAATGAGTTTATAAAGTTGAGCATGGGAATGCCCGCCTCAGCTAGATCTTGAAAAAAATGTTGTCATATAATGTATTGTATTGTATCTTATTATAGGTCACCTCCCAGCTTAGAAAAACTTCAGATCCTCATAGTAAAGCATTTCACCCGACATCAAAAATGATTAACGACCTCATGCTTTAGGGGCAACTGTTATAGAAATTTTTGGGCACTTCAACCCCAATCAAAAATGTCCATAAACTGAGGGCTCTTAAGTCCCTAAAAGGGTTGCTTCACTCCCTAAAGGAACAAGGTTAACTGATTACATCATCTCCTAAAAGTTCTCCACTGCAAACTACTCATAAATGGTCAAAACTGGACCATACTGAAAGCTCCATGCAGGGGGTGTGATGCATATCACATTCCTAATGTACAGGGTGTGATGCATATTGTTTTGCTCTCCTATAGGGTGTGATGGTTGGGAATGGACAAATGGCAGGGACCAAAATGCGAGGTGGAAGATCATGGAATCTTCCAGAAGCTTCCCCTCTGACACTTGCCACTCCATTTTCGACCAGGGATGAGTAAGAGATCTTCATTCTCCAAGTCGAAGCAGGAACTATCAAAGAGAAGACACTAATGAAGATCCCAAAAGATGACTCACCTCTCTGTAATCATCTATATATGGATCCCTCATCACAGAGATCCGGAGGCTCGAATTTTGTAATCTATAGAGAAGTGTTGTCAGTATTCTTGTGTACATTCACAGTGTTGGGTGATTTTGCTTTGCTTGAGGTGAAAGAAGGGCTTCTTAGCTGGAGGATGATGTTGGGTCAGAGCTGCTCATGGTTGTAACACTCTTGCTACTTTTATCTGAAAAAATCTATTCTTGTTTCCTTCCATATCCTGGTGTACTTGTTTATATGTGCTTGTATATGGTTAATGTACATCTGATCCTACATTATTTGTGAATTTAGATCCTTGTTTCTTGCATAGTAGTATGTTGCTGTGATTCTACAGGTCCCTTTTGAAGCTGAGCAGACAAAGAGCAAGCAGCAAAACTCTATCAAGAAGGAGAGGGAATCAAGCGCAATACTCAGGTTGGCCCTCTTGGTTCTCCTCTCATCTATTTTCATAAAAGGAATCAACAGTAGACTTTGATTGTTTGTTTCTAAGATAGCTACACATCTTAGTGGGAATAGCAGCATCCGTGTGGACACTATTCCCGTATAACATACAAAAAGAAAGAATTCTACCTTTTTGGGCTGTATCATAAGTGTTCCTCAAACCATGATCCCTGAAAGGGAGAAATGAGGTGAAAGCCACTTGTTGTGAGCCTTTTTGGAATATATTATTGTCACTACAGTGCTACTATTAGAACTATCCACAAATGGAAGAAAACTAATTAAATCTACCAATACTTGCAAATTAACAACACCAAAATATGTTTAACTCTAACTATTATGATAACCTAAGCATATATATACGACAAGAGGAAAATTTGTTTCTAGAGTTCGGACCTAACCCAAGAGCTTCATCCCTCTAAGTCAACTTAGTGCTGGATCAAGGGAATGTTGCTCATTTTCATTAAAGAAATCATAAATACATAAGAGTGCTTAGTTACAATGCTTCAACTCAAAAACAACTTAGTTACCTTGAATAGACCATCTGAATCCTAATGAGGCCCTAGGCCTCTTGATTTATACAACTCAGAGTTACCAACAACTTCCTTAAATTTATGGAGGCTTGGCTCCAATCTCGAGATCAAGTGGTCTTCAAGTGTCACTGGCTTGGCTTCCAATGAACTTCATCACTCGGCTTCTTGCAACTCCGAGCTGATGAGATTTGATTGAGGAATCTTCGAGTGAATGAGGAGTTAAGGAGGGAGATCATGTCTCCTAGAATCCTTCTTGCTTGTCTCCATTCGAATTCTTGCACTTTAATTATCCAAAGTTTTATCCCAAACCTACAATCAATGCACATTAGACCACTAGACATGACATCTCATCTTTACTCTCCTCATTAAGAGACATAATTAAAACATGTAAAGAATGATGAGAAAAGTTTATTTCAGTATGTTGGAGGTGGATTAAGGTCCATATAATTTACCGATTGATGACCCTCATCAATCCTTATCTAGGATTGTTGTTTCGGGGGACTATTATGACTGAGCAAAGCTTCAGTGACAGGTCTTCATTGACAAAGAGTAGGGGACAAATGCATATATTACTTGTTAAGTTACTATGATGAATGTTCCTTGGTTGGGATCAATATGTTGGCATAATTTGATGATTCTAACATTCTGAATATTGTTATATATTGTATTGTAAAATTCCAATTTTTCTATTAGGGATTTGGCATATATATTTCCTTGATGAAATTTTTATCTTTGGCTAAGTGAGTGATCTTTCCATAGATAAGTTTTGTTGATAGATTCATGCTTAAATTGTGACACTAGTTTTCAATAGTGAATATGGCTTGGAATTTGATCTAAGGTTTAATGTTATAATGAGTATATGTTACAAAGAAAGTTTGGAGTCATTTTTCAATTGATTTTAAAGGATATCTTGATCAATACATTTATAATCATTGGGTATTGCTTGTTGATATTGATGAATAAGATGACCTAATGAGGTTGGATGTTGAGATTGGCTACTAGGGTTAGATCATATATCATTAAATTTTATTAAAGAATGCACAGGTTACTAAGAATTATTATGTATATAATGAATGGTTGATTACTATGATTTGATTACAGATAGATTTTATTAACAATAGTGTAGAGAGTTTTTGGTATATTGCTATTTAGTTATTGAGAAAATTTTATTGTTGATCAGAGATTTATTGTAGAGTGGTTTTGGTAATTATTAGTCACATAGAGTATAATTTTATGTGGGTCTATTTTGAAAATTGGATGAAACGTGGCTTACACGGTTTGTGATCGAGTCACGCGAATCGACTGTGAAATATTTTGAAATGAGGTCCACAAAGGAGCTGAGGGTTGGAGCCTTCATTGAGGGAGTCATAGCCTCCTTTAGGCTTTGGTTGATAAATTTGATCAGGGAGTGGTAGCTTCCTTCCAGTCATAGTTAGAGAAATAAGAGGAGGTGGTAGCCTCCAATGGGTAGGATCTTACACACTAGTTAGAGTCTACATCAGTGCAATGTAACACCCTCCTCCCACATTTACCTAAGTTAACATGTTTCTTGGGGTAAACCATGGGTAAACATGTGACGAGAGGCTACTACAAGATAATTCAACCACCAAGGTCACCTCAAGGAAGTGGAACTCACACAACATAACAAATATGACCTTCTACACATACCACAAAACCTACAAGAGCCAACCAACCCTTCTAGGTGATTAATCCTTGCAATAACTTGACACTTCAATGCCCTATAGCCTTAGTCTCTCCCATGACATGGGAATGCATGCGACTGGGTCCCTCTATTCATTCTCATAGCATGGGAATGCAAGCAACTGGGGTCTTTTTCAACTAGTTCTAAGCCTCTAGATCCTATGCCAATTTTTCAAGGCCAAGACTTAGGCCACTACCCAGAACTTCGTGAAACTTTCAGGAATGAAAATTAACATTAAAAAAATGATATAGATGTAAATAATTGAACATAGAATTGACTGGAACCCTACTAGCCATGATAGGAATTTTGTCAAACATGTCACAATATGCATTCTATAGGTCATAACAATGGATCTAAGCATAGGGGTCTCATACTTATTTGAGAATTGCTAAGAAGCATTGAAGCCTTATCACATTAGTTTCATTATCATCTATTAGGTCATTTATTCATTGTACATTCATTTGAAAATCAAAATGTGATGAGAGACATACATCATGGTTGTCATATAACATGCTCATAAAAAACATATAACCAACAAAAATATCATGGATACATCATCCATAAATGTATCATATGAACCAGTACATTTGCTCATAAAATACCAAGGGTAAATATTTCTCATTAATAAATGAAAAATCCAACTCGATATGTGACTACCACATCCTACCTAACTGTAGATTGGCTGAACCAATAACCTCTTCAGCCAATCACCCCCATGCTTTATTCCAACCATGAATGTGGGACTTATCACTAAAATCAACTAGGCCTTCCTGAGGCTACACCGCCTCACCCTCAATAATAGAACCAAGCTTTACCATAATCCCCACTAGATTGCGAAGCCATAAAAAATAAACGTACAATACCAGGCTTTACTACAATCCTCACTAGTTCGCTAGGCCAAAGGAAAGCATGGATACCACCATGTCTCTCCACCTACATCATAAGGAATTTATCCATCCCAACTTCTCGGCTTTACCGTGTATCCCATAATTACTAGTCAATGGATTCCTATTCCTACAAGGTCTCCACCCTTTGGGCTTTACTGTGTATCCCATCCCAATATTTCTAGGCCCAATCAAGATACCCACCACTAAGCTTTATCGTGTATCCCACCATTACTAGTTAAGGGATTCCTAGGCTCAATTGAGGTTTTCACATTCAGGATTTACCATGTATCGCATCCTGGGATTTGTAGACTTTGTGAATAATCTTAGGACAACCCCACTTAGCTTTGAGTCCATCTGACAATCTAGCATAACCACATACAAAAGAATCCACCACCCAATGGCTATCCAAAAATGACAAAGCTAGGTTGAAAAATACTATCACACTTGGAAAAACCCATGCCAAATACAACAAGAGAACCAAGAAAATGCATGCATAACTATGCATGCCAAAATTAGCAAGGAAATCATACATGAAATTCGATACCCACAAATATTCTCATTGTAGCTGCCAAATCCTGATCTTCATTGTTTGATCTATGCTTCCTCTTGACTTATTTGTCTTTCTCGATCCAAAGCTGAAGTGATCCAAGAAAAATCTATGTCCAAGAGTGTGAGAGAGAGATAATAGAGAGAAATCTCCAAAACTGAACAGTATGACCAAAAGCCATGAACTGATCCTTAGAAGCCTTTTTAATAATGTGGCCTCTATTTTCTTCAATTTTTATTATTTTTCCTTCATTTTCCTCCTCACATGCAACATGCGAACTTTCACCTTCCTTTTCTCCTATTTTCCATTATTTTCATAAATACAATTCCAATTAATGTCATTTTCCATTCCAAATCCTTCTCCATTACCTTTTCCCATTTCCTTAGCCATAATAAACCAAATGAACACCTACACTAGGATGTTTTTCCCAACATTCAACTTGGAATAAGTTTCCCATGACCATGGTTATTATTTTTCCTCTACTAACTTTTATTACATGGAATTTCCATCAGTGTTGTTACAAAACCCTCCCCCTTGGGGGAACACCATCCTCGGTGTTCAATGAAACCTACAACTAACAAGATTTTTGAAAGAAAAGCATACTACCCATGGAGCTTTATAACTCAGCTCGATGCAATATTTACAATGATCAACCAATTGAGAAGAAAACCAACATGAAAACATAACTACATGATAACCATAATGACATGACACCCATACCACTTATTAGAGCCTTATAACATAGTTCATGGAAATATTTACATGCATATATATATATATTTATATATATATACCAAAAACATCACACCAAAACATATGCCAAACAAATTCGCTCAACCAACAAATAAGGAAGGATACATAGGCAACATCTTATCAGCCATCTCCCATGTAGCTTCATCAGGCCCGCTGCACTTTAACCTACTTGATTGCTCTATACCGAAGCATGAGTGTATTTCTCTGCAATATACAATGTGGTTTTGGAAGGAATTTTCCTTCTTGCTCCACCTGCAATACAGACCAATCAATCACATGACCAACATCTTTAACATACTTCTTAAGCAATGAAACATGGAAAACATCATGTATTTTCATTGTCGGAGGTAGTGAAAGTCGATAGGCTACTGGTCCAATCCTTTCAAGAATCTTGAAAGGTCCACAAAGTCGAGGTTCCTTCTTGTCACATGATCGAATCCTTAAGGATATCTTCTTGGGCTTGATGCACAAGTACATATGTTCCCCAACCTAAAACTCCTTAAAAAACCTATTATGATCTACATATATTTTTTGTCTATCCAGTGCTTCCTTTAAATTCTTCTTGATCGCCTTCATTTCCTGTTCTATTTCTACTAACATGTTCAGTCCAATCAATACCCTATTCACCAGGTCACTCCAACTGATGGGAGTATTACAAATTTTCCCATAGAGTGCCTCAAATGGACTCATCCCCAAAGACTCTTGGTAACCATTATTATAAATGAACTTGACCCATGGAAGATACTCCTCCATATCCTTTAATGATGCATCACATACATCCTCAACACGTCCACCAATATCCTACTGAACCTCTCTATCTATCTATATGTATGTGAATGATAAGTTGTGTTAAAGGCCAACACTGTACCCAAACCTTCAAACAACTCTTTCCATAATCTAGAAGTGAACTTTGCATCCCTATCTGACATAATCTTCTTCAGAACACCATGCAGTATGACAACATATATGATAAAGATATGTGCTACATCACTGGCTGAATAAGTGGACTTCACTGAAATAAAGTGTACTGCCTTTGTCAACCTCTCCACCACAACCATGATGGAATCATGTTCTCTAGGTGTCGTTAGAAAAGATGTAATGAAATCCATGGAAATGACCTTTCATTTACACTCTGGAATCATAATCAGTTGTAATAGTCCACCTGGATGCTTACACTCCTCCTTCACCTACTAACATTCCAAACATCTAGCCACAAACTTTGCCACATCTTTTTTCATATTTGGCCAATAATAGAACTTATTCACTACGGTCAATTTCTTATGATATCCTAGGTGTCCTGAATATGGTTTTTCATGAAACTCCCTCAAGATAATCTTCTTTAGCTCACTACTATATTTCACATATATCCTATCCCAAAATATGATCAAGCCATCCACTAAGAGATAATATTCCACATCATGTGAACTTGTACCACTACTTGTATTGTACTTTTTCTCTACTATAACCTGTGACAATGCTCCATGTACCTATTATCTTGTTGACTCACTTGTAAGATCTGATCCTGTAGATCTGTCCTATAAGAACTCATAGTTGCAGTGTGATTTACCTGTACCCACTTGCTAAGAGTATTTTCAACCTTGTTCTCTTTAACCTTGATGTACCTAATCTCAAATTCAAACTCACTAATCGTGGCCAACCATCTAGCTTTCCTGACATTCAGATATGGCTATTCAAACAAGCATCTCAACCCACTGTGATCCCTCATCAATATAAACCTCTTGCCAAGAAGATAATGCTTCCACATCTTCAACGCATGGATGATCATTGATAACTCAACATCATGAATCAGATAGTTTTGCTTATGCTCATTTAGTTTTCATGACTCATAGCACACTACATGTCCCTCCTACATAACAACTCCACCAGTTCCTCTCTTGCAACCATCTATACATACCACAAAATATTTGTCCAAATATGCAATCTTTAACACTAGATAATTTTTCAATAACTTCTTTAAATCTCAAAACTTGTTGCACATTCCTCTGTCCATTCAAATATATTACCTTTCCTCTACAATGAAATAATAGGATATGAAATCTAAGATAATTTCCTGATGAACCTCCTATAATAACCTACTAACCCCATAAATGATCTTACATGTTCCACATTTCTAGGAGCTTCCCACTCCATGATAGCCCTTATCTTCTATGGATCCACTGTTATGCCTTCCTTGGAAACAACATGTCCTAATTAATGCACCTCTATTTGAAAGAAACTACATTTATTGAGTTTAGCATACAATTGATGCTCTCTCAACAATCTCAATATTGTTGTTAAATGCTCGACATGTGCTTCCTTATTCTTAGAATATATAAAAATGTCATCAATGAATACAATAACAAACTTGTCCAGATAAGGACACAACACACTATTCATTAAGAACATAAAGGTATCTTGAGCATTAGTTAAACCAAATGGAACTACAACAAACTCATAATGCCCATACGTGGTCCAAAAATATGTCTTGTATATGTCCTCCTCCTTGATGCGTACCTGATGATATCTTGATCTCAAATCAATCTTCGAGAACACTGCTTCTCCCTTCAAATGATAAAAAAAAGTCATCAATCCTCAGCAACAGATACCTCTTCTTGATGGTCACATTTTTCAATTGCTTCTAATCAATGCATAACATAAGAGTACCATCCTTCTTCTTGAAAAACAATATTGGTGCACCCCATGGTGATACATGTTGCGTAATGTATCCCTTGTCAATCATTTCCTTCAACTGAAACTTCAACTTCAATAAATCTGGAGTGCTCATTTTGTATGGTGCCTTTGATGCTAGTGCTACCCCTGGTACTAACTCAATAGAAAAGTCTAACTCCTCTTGAGGTGGAACTCTGAAATCTTTGTTGGAAATACATCCTAAAATTGTTGTGTTAGCACCTAAATCCTCCTTAGGCTAAAAGAAGGCAAAATTCAGGGTAACCACAAACCACGGTCAGTCTGGTAGCTAGCCCTATCAGAACAGGAGAGGGCTCTCTTTGAGTCACACTCAGTGAATAGATAAACGAAAAGGCCTGAGATGACTTACAATGAACTATTTATCTTAGGCTAGTAAGTGAAAATGGATACAAGAAATGATTTTTTATGAATGACTGTGTTTCTGGGATGTTATGGGACCAATGGACCTCAATGAACAGAGAACTTAATACAAAGGCACAGATTATTTCGTGAGGCAAGGTAGGCAGAAAGCCTAGCAATTTAGTTTTAAGATAGTGCAGAATGGAGAGATTGATTAAGAGGGTGAAAAGGGCATGGACAACATGAATCCTTTTCAATAGAAGAATGAACACTGAACATGAAATTTTCCCACAGGCATAGCAATAAAATTGAATTCTACCTTAGCTAACTTAGAAAATTTCACTGGAAATGAATATGAAATGAACTATGAAACATAACAAGATACATATGAAACATAAGAGACACATTTGCTACACTCACAACCACATGAATCTCATGAAACAGAGCCACTGCCTTTCATTAATCCTCTGTAAAAAATATACAATGCATAAATAGAGTTTCTTTCCCACAATCTCCCAGAAGTTACAAGACAACCAACCCTTTGCAAATGGTTTGCATAAAATATATAGAATGTGCCATGAAGACATAGAATGCCCAATGGTTGGGGAGTTACTCAGATCATCACAAAATGAAGGTGGAGAGACAAACAACAGCTACAGGTGCAACACCACAAACATGACAAATGGCTTGGGTGGCCCTTTGCCTTCCTTCGCCACTTGGATAACTGACCATCTGGAGTGAAAATACTTATAAAACCACCTTAGGTGTCAAAACAATAAAGTGCATATGAGTGGGCCCAATTACAAAAAGTTGGGAAGAGAAATTTTGTGAAACAAAGGAATTCTGGGCCTTTTTTCCTATATGCGCCGCACCATTTTCTGTATGTGTCGTGCCACTTTGAGGCCAGTTTTGGGGCACTTTCCGGAGTAAAAAATATGACCAAGTGTGCTTGTTGGAAAGCCTGTCCTATCTAATTTCTAACCCAAGTGGAATTTTTGAATCTGGAGCTCATTTTCCACTCCAAATATTCATTCTCCCAAGACTGCTTCCTATGTGTCAAAATAGGGGCAGTGAGGCCATTTTTAAGTGTTTTTTGCCCTTTTGGTGGCCAAGATCTTCTCCAAATTTCTTGCTCCCAGTGCCAGTAGTTATGACTTTGCATGATGAATCCAAAAATGAAAACCATTCCTCATTTGGAGCTCCCAAAAATTTGTCATGTGACCAAAATTTCCCCAAATTCCTTGAAATTTGGGCTGGAGGTCCTCTATGAAGTGCTATGTTGTGCCAAGGAAGCTTCAGCCAAGACTCGAAGCCAATCTTGCTCTTTTGCCTCTTTTGTGGCTTTGCTCAGTTTTGCCTTCAAGCTCCTTATTCGGGCCTTTGCGCTCATGTTTCGTGCCCTGTAATGACAAGCCATCCTCCTCAATATGGTTTTGTCCCTGTTTTCCTTCTCTAGTAGCTTCTCCAAGTGTAGATTGACCCGATCTAACCAAGTCTCATGGTCGTTGTTGATCTCTTGCTCCAAGGTAGTGAGCTCGATCCTCCTTTGCTTGGTAGCTTGTTGATTTTCACGGATGCTTTGCAGCTCCATGATCGTCTATTGGTCCTCAAGCTGTTTGTTTCTCTGTTCCAAATACTTGATGACCCATCTAGCTCTCTCCATATTGAGTATCAAATCTTGTATCTCCGAGTCCTGCTCTTGAATGGTCATCCTAAGTTTGGCATTTTCTGCCTCTGTCTCTTCATCCTGAATGAGGATGACATCAGTCTCTTGTACACCTGATGGCCCCTCATGCATGGGCTTCTTGCCCTTGTCCAATACCTATGTAGTTGATGCCGGAAGCGAGGCCCCTTCCACCCCAGGTGGAGATAACACTCGCTTTGCTGCTGCAAAAAAGTGCCTACTACCTCTCTGATATGTAATGAAAACTGGCATGGTAGTGGTCTCATGATGCTCATGCTGATAAGAACGACCACTCAACTCCTGCTCGGGCTCTGATAGTACCTGTGGTGTGCTGAAGAAGTCACCGGAGATGAAGTCCTCCCAAGAAATGCCTTGCAATCCCAACTGATGATCTACCAAAATCCGGATAAGAGAGAAGTGATACACACTGTTAGGCTGCTGCTGAGGGCTCTTATGCAGCATGAAGGTGCTCATCCTCTATATATTTCTGCGTATAAAAAATGGGAGTTTCATCATCCTCAACCTGGTAAAGTGCATGAGCAAGCGGATGTGATAGGCATACAGTCAAGAGAACCTCCCCTCACAACTGAAGTATTTCATGATCAATCTCATGAGCGGAGCATACTCATTTTTCTAGTATCTGAAGGGAAATACTCTTGTGAGCTCATTCAAGAATCTGGCTTTGATGTAAGGCTCATAGTGTTGCATTTCCACCTTCTTCTTCTTATGCCACTGCTCCCCAACATTTGGTATACCTATTGCCACTGATATAGTTTAGGGTGTCAATGTGAAAGTGACCCCAGCCAAGGTAAATTGACCTCCATGTAGATGAAGCACAAATAAACATGCCAACTCATGATGAACTCTGACATTTGTCACCCTTTGACAAAATTCGAAACATGATAGGTGCTGGAAGCATGGCATGGCAAGAGGGCATGCTTGTAACTTGGAGAGGGTAGTGGGTTCGTCCCTGACATGTTTGCCACTCATTTGGTGTCTCCTGGGAGCTTGCTCTTCTGAGGATGAGTCACTCTGTGTCTCCCTCTCATACTCAGACGAATGTTGTGATGACATGACTGCAATGTGGACTGTGATTAGGCTGCCCCTCTAATGATGGTGTGAGGCTGGGTGCCTTTGTAATATCTATTACCAAGGGGAACAAATGAAACAAGGATTGTTAGGAGGGAGTGATGAAATGGGGATAGGGTTTATAGGGAGAAATTTGTTAGGGATATGGGAGGAGTTTGGGGTATTTTGATGGGGTAGGGTTTGGGGTTTCTATTGAGAAATAGGAGGAGGGGAAAGGGAATATGAGTTTGGTAGTGTTAGGGTAGTGATAATAGGAGAAATGACATGGGGGAATAAGGGATAGGGGTAGGGTAGGAAAAATCAAACCTTGGCAACCATGACACTATTACACAACCCTAGCAAATGGTTTTTCTTTGGTGTCTTCTTGTGTTTTCTTTATGAAATGTTTTTCATTCAATCTCTGGAAATAACCCACCATATCTTTATCAAATTTGATGCACAAGTGAGTTTGAGAGCCTACCTTGCAATTAGAGGGGCTTCACAAAAGATTTGGGGGATTTTTGGCACATTCTAGGCGCTTTGTCTCTGTGCGCCGCGCCCTGTCTGTGTGTGCCGCGCCCCGGGTGTGCACCACGCTCGCTATGAGTTTGAACAGTGGGCAGGTGTTGTGTGTGACGTGCCCCTACCTGTGTGTGCCACACCCGTGTAATCACCTCCAAACCGACTCCAACTCCTCGTTTATGCCTTTGACTATATGCGCCATGCGCAAAGCCCAGTGTATCGCACCCTGGGTATGCATCGCGCCCTTAAGAAACTTGCACTGTGGGCAGGCTGCATGTGCGCCACGCCCTCTCTCTGCGCCGCGCTCCTGGTTATATGCACCGTGCCCTCCAAGGTCACCTCCAACACACTCAATCGCTCACCAATGCACACTCACGCCTTCCCAACACTTCTCCAAGACTTGTAACGCACAATACCTTTGTTTTTGACAAAAAATTGTATATATAGCCTTGGAAGAGATGGGTTTAACATTTTCCTCTTCAAAAACCCATTTTTCTGATGTTTGCGTTTTGTAATTTTTCACTAACTTTGAAACACACTGATTTTCACTTTCCCTTTGAAATTTTAGCTCGAATGTTGCAATTTTCGACACTCTTTGCAGGGATTGCATGATAGGAAATTTGGCCATGGAAACCATGACTGCGTCTGAAAAAATCACTTGACGACTTTTTTGAATATTTTGTTATAAATGACACTATTTGACTTTTCTTCAAAACAGAGTTTTGAAAAAGAGTTGAAGTCTATCCATATGATGATGAAGCTCTCTGAACCATAACTGTGTAAGGGCATCACTCTGGCCTGCATGGCTATACTGGACATTTTCAAAGACAAAATTGATGAATTCCTAGACCTATACCTCGAAATGACCTTTGTCCTTTAAAGGACCAGTCCTTGATTGTCATGGACTTTGATGATGATTGACAAAACACCTGGGCCAATAGGAGCCAGACATGAGGGGGAATGACTATCATGACCTTCTCCATCAGATTATGGCATGCCCCTAGTGGAATACAAATGGGAGAATGGAGTGGGACACCTAATCATGAAATGCATAAAGAGTTTTGATCTCTGACGGAGGACTGACCAAACCAACTCTAACATTGGCTCCAATGGGGGATGGTAGCTCCTTGGAGGTGCCAAGAACAACAGATCTTTGGAGGAGCTATACAGTGCCTTCATCCATTGGGCTATGGAATCATCATTTTGATAAATAATACAGGACTCTGACTCATTTATGAAACTGAAACTACAAAAAAAAAACTGACTCAAACTTGACGTTAAAATGACTTAAAGACTAGTTTGAACAACTATAACAAAACTGATATAAAATGGTATTTACAATGACAGTGGAAGCAGTGTTAATAACTTAGAAGTGGTATTGCTTGAGCAGCCAACCATTTATTGGCCATCCTGGGCAATCCTCTCCATTTATTTCCTTAAGAAGAAAAGCATTCTGCCCCCGATATGCTGCAATCTTGAAAGGACCTTTCCAGAGGTTCTCGAACTTACTGTGTTTGCCTTTCTTCTCATTCCTTGCATCCCACTTCAGCACTACATCATCCACCTAAAATTTATGCACCTTTGCCTTTCTATCATAAATTTTCTTGATTTTCTCCTACAATCTGGATGTGTTCTGGAAAACTTCTTCTCTGGTTTGCTGCAAGTGGACCATTTGATTCAGCCTTCTCTACATGGGATCTTCTTCACTGCCGGCCTCCTGAAGAAGTTTGACAACCAAGGCAGCGAGGGAGGAAGGACATATTGTATCAACTCCATAAACCATCTCAAACGGTGACGTACCTATGGATTTCTTATGGCTGACTCGATCTGCCCAAAACACATTTACCAACCTCTTATGCCAGCTCTTCTTGTTCATTTCCAACAGCTTCTTAATTATGTTGCCAATGATTTGTTTGAAGATTCCACCAATCCATTGCCTTGCGGATGATAGGCAGTTGAATGACCCAAAATAATGTGATATTTATGACAAAATTCTACCATCCTCTTTGATTTGAAAGCTGCTGCGTTATCGGTGATTAGCTTGCTCAGACAACAAAAGTGAGACAAGATGTTATTTTTGAGGAATGAAATGATTACTGCATTTGTAGCTTGTCTGGTGGGAATCGCCTCAATCCATGTTGTGAAGTAATCTGTGGTTGTGAGGATCCATCTATGCTGTCTGGAAGAAGCGGGATGAATTTCGCCAATGAAATCCAACCCCCATTGCTGAAAAGGGGCGCTCACCTCTATGGGCTTGAGTGGTAGAGGTTGTAACTTTCACTTTCCTTAAAAAATTTGACACTTATGACAGTGCTTAACCATCTTATATACATCAGCAAACAATGTCGGCCAATAGTACCCCACTCTTAAAATTTTGTTCGTTGTTGACTTCCAAAAGAGGTGACCTCCACAGTCTCCTTGGTGGCAGTCCTCCATGACTTGCTTTGCTTCCTTTTCCACCAAACAATTTAACAAAATGCCACCAGGATCTTTCCAATACAGTGCTGAATTAAGAATGAAGAACTTGGTAGCCTTCAACTTGAGTATTCTCGCTTTGTTTCTAGTCATGCCCGGGTAGAGATGACAAAGTTTTGAGCACATATATGATATCAGAATACCATGGAGAAAGAGAAAACATTTCAGATACCTGAATTGGCAGTTCTTCATCATTCTCATCGGACAAAGCAGCGATCAGACTTATTTCCAAAGCATGCAAGTTTGATTCAGCCATTAGCTTTGCCAATCCATGTACTTTAACCAGTTCTGTGGGCTTTATTTCTACGTCATATTCCAGCAAGGCTGCAATCCACTTGCCTCTTCTTCCTTCCGGATCGGCCTGGACAAAAACATCTTTTACAGCAGCATGAGGAACATGGGCCAGAACGTGAGAATGTAGAATATACACCCGGAAATATTTCAATGCCTTTACAAGTGCAAGAGCCTGCTTCTCAATGATGTTATACTTTAAAGTTGCGTCTCTTATAGCTCTACTAAAAATGCAATGGGTCTTTCATGATTATCTCTCTTCTGCAATAATACCACTGCCATAGTATGCTCTGAAGCAAATGAAAACAATATGAAATCCTTAGTATAGTTAGGGCTTACTAGAACTGGTGCTGAGGAAAGAGCCAATTTGACCAAATTGAAAGATTTTACTGCCTCTTCCGTCCATTTCACTTGGCTGTCCTTCTTAAGCATGTTTGTCATCTCTCTGAGATGCTCTATGAGATTGGGTACAAAGTGGCGGAGGAAGTCCATCTTGCCATTGAATGATTGTATCTCCTTTTTATTCTAGGGTAGATCTATTTGCTGAATTGCTTGCACACATTCCGGGTCAATACAAATGCCATCCTTTGAGATAATGTGCTCGAGTAGTTTTCCTTCTTCCATGGCGAACAAGCTCTTCTTTGGATTCAGCGACAAACCATATTTTCTACACTTTAGGAAGACAATTTTAAGATGGCACATGTGCTCTTCATTAGATTTATAAAATACTGTCAAATCATCCAAATACACCACCAAAAAGACATCCTTCTCGTTCGCAAAAGCCAAGTCCATAGCACATTGAAATGTGGCACCCGCATTCTTCAAACCGAAAGGCATTTTCGTGTAATGAAAGGTTCCCCATGGAGTGGTGAATGCTTCCTTGTCTCGGTCATCCTCATGGACAGAAACTTGGTTATATCCGGAATAACCATCAAGCAGTGAGATGCGAGATGCTCCCACTACTCGCTGAAGTATATGGTCCATTTTGGGTAGTGGATATTTTTCCTTCAATGAAACTTTGTTGAGATTTCTGAAATCAATGCATAAACAAATCTCACCTATCTTCTTCCTTACGGGTACCAAGTTGGAGATCCAATCTAAAAATTTGATTGGCACAATGATCCCTGATTTGTACAACCTGTTGATCTCCTTTTCAATAGATGGCAGCAACTTTGGATTTAGCCTTTTCAACTTTTGTCTGAATGGTTTTTGATTGGGCTTGATGGGTATAGTGTGCTGAATTATATTGGTGTCATATGTCTTTAAGCTGGAATAGTCCCAAGAAAACACATCTACAAATGAAGACATCAAACTGATATATTTGTCCTTGATCTTTGGTGGAAATGCTTTGGACAATTTTACTAATTTGGGATTTGCAGCTGTCCCGATATTGACCTCTTCCACACCCTTCTCTGTTGGTTGCAATGTCAGCTTGCAGGCTACATCATCCTGATTGAAAATTTCTTCTAGAGGTATAAAGCCTTTGGGAATAACGTTATTTTTCAGTTGCAACACATCCATTTCATTGATCTGCATTTCATCTGTACCATTGCCTTTTCCATCATCATTTTCTTCATCAATTGAGGTCTCTTTAAACTTTCCTTTGTTTTGCAGAAAATCATCAATCTCGTCATCATCTTGGAACACTTGCCAATATCTCTGATTTTCTGGAATGGTTGGACGGTGCTTGACATGGATTTCGAATTTTTTACTACAGTTCATTGGGAATTTCAAACTACTCACTGCCTTAGCAAGAGCATTGACAATGCTATTATGTATGTGAGGCACACATGTAAAGGTGTATTATGAAAATAATTTCAAAATGTCTAGGACTGCGTTACGATAGGCCCGCATCCTAGGATGCTTTGCTTGATATTCGCCTCTGACCTGCTTGATAACCAATTCGGAGTCGCCATATACTGAAATCCTCTTAGCATTCAACTTTCTTAGAATCTTTAGGCCAGCAATCGGAGCTTCATACTGAGCTTCATTATTTGAACATTCAAAATCCAAATTGTAAGAGCATACCTGTACGTTACTAGGGACCTTGTTTGGGGTGGAGAAAGGACTGCGTACCCAAATTCCTATTCCAGTTCCCTCATTTCCCACTGCTCCATCGAAATCCATGGTCCACAAACCTTCTTCCTCCTCTTGCAAGTGCTGGAAATCTGTTTTTTGCGCCTTGCTGCTTGCTGTCCATTGCTTTCAGCTGATTTCCCAACAATGTTCTGTTGTTCTTGTTCCTCTTTCTTCAAAACTTCTCTAAAATTTTCTGTTATTTCTGGAATATCATCTGCTTCTACCAACTGACTATCTATATCATTTAAACTATCTGAATACAAAACAAAAGACTCTAAATCTGTATGTACATAGTTAAGAGGATGATTTATTGGTTTCTCCTTGCTTGTGATCATGTACTTCATTTTTTGTTCCTGATATAATTTCCTCATTTGTCCAAATACTGGAATCGTTCCATAGGAGAAATCTAGCTGTAGTGTCCCTTTTAGTTTCGCTACCCAAGACCTGGAAAGAAGCATGTGAAACCTTGGAGGAATGTCTGCCACCACAATATCCATCAAAACATTCTTCATGGGGAGCTGATCCAAACTCACAACCAAGTCTTTGATGAGACCTATACATCTTACTCTGCTGGAATCAAATGAATAGAGATCATAATATTGCCGGGGTGATGTCCAGACCAATCTTGTCCATGATTGCCTTGGGCATGAGATTGTGAGAGGCTCCAGAATTGAACATGGTGTTATGTAACACAAAATCATGCAACCTTAAACTGATGTAAAAAGGTGGCACATCCCTGTCATGAGACTCACCATTTGATGCTGGCCCAAAAATCATTTCAGGTTGATCATCTTCGACATTTACCATGTCGAACATTGGGTCCAAATTTAACAATTTAGATACTTGTCCTTTATAATTGCTGTTCTTCAATATTTCAGTCAAAGGGATGGATATTTTTAGCTTGGAAATCTCATTCTCTAAATTGAAAGCGGGAATCGTTTCTACCTCTTTGACTGGGATTTCTTTCCTCTCCCTTTCTTTCGATGTAACTTGCTGATGTGCTGGTTCTGCTGATGTTGATTTGCTGCTCTCCATTTCAACCACCTCCTTTCCTTTCCTTTGTGTACCTGCTAAATCATTCTTTGGGGCTTCAACATCCTTCTTTTTCTAAATGGGTCTGACCGACACATCCCTATTTCTAAGTGAATATTGCTACTGTTGGGTGGACAAAGCATTCATGTAGCCTCTTTGGTACTCATCTAATTGCTCCTCCAAGATAGTGTCGCTTGCTAGAATGAAATCTCCATCTTTGTCTGCAGTTCAATTCTCTGCATACTCCTCCTCTTCAGTGAGATAAGTAGACAAATCGTCAGGAGTAAAGAGATGATTTTCTTCATCTGATTTCGGTCCATGCACAAAATTTCGCTGCAAAGGTGTTTGTACTGGTTGTTGCGCAATCGGCTCTTGAGCTCACTTATCTCTCTGTCTTATTCTATACAATGGTTGTTGTTGGCCACGGAAGTTAGGATTTCTAACTTATGGCTCTGGTTTATCAAGTTTCACTCTTTCAAGCATCTGCTCTAGCGTTCGAAGTAGCTAATCTACCAAGGAAGATTCTTCCTTTGCAGTGATCTTCTTTTCTGCCTTTGCTCTCTCTCTCTCGGTTAGCAGATTTGCTTCAATGCTGACGGCTATCTTTTGCATGTCTTCCATTGTAGCCGGTTCTCTTTCTCTCAATTGATAAGCCATATCAGCATCAAAACCATACGAGAACTTCAACATGGCTAGTCCCATAGGTGGCCTTAGATTATCTGTAATTTCATTATACACTGTATTGAATCTAATGCAATAATCTTGGACCGACTCACCAATGTTTCTCTTGATTTGCTCATATTCAGACAGAATTTGAGGAGGATTCTTTTTCACTTCCCAGCGGTTTAATAATTGTCTTTGTAGGTCTGCCAAGGTAGCGATACGTGCAGCCGGTAAACCTCTAAACCATTTCCTTACTTCACCTGCAAATGTTTGTACAAAAAGTCTCATCGCCACGTTCTCCGCATCTATCTCATGAAGTTCATAGAAGTCTACCATTCTGTCCACATGTTATTGCACAGTAATGCCATTAGGAGTGCCATTAAAAAATGGGATTTTTCTTTGGTAATCAACGGGCATATCATCTAAAATTTGAGGCAAAACAAGAGGTGCAAAACGGGAAGCCATCACTCTTGGTGGATTTGTCCTCGGGGGTGTTGGAGGAGTGTGCACATTTTTTAAGAGGCTAGCAATTGGAGTTTGAAGCTGAGCTATTATGTAGTTATCAATACACCGGTTAGCCCTTTCTGTCTCCAAGTCTACAAGAAACTGTGGATTGTGGATAGTAGAGTCAACCGCTCTTTCGGACTTGGTTTCAAACAATGATAATTCAAACTTCTCATCAAACTCTAGCTCTTCAATATACTCAAAAATGTCCGGGCATGAATAATATTTGAGCATGGGCGATATAGAGCTTTCTTGACGACGATTTCTTGAAATCAAATTGGGACTTCGTAAATGAGCGGAGGGTCAGGATCTGGATTAGCTCTGGTGTATCTTCGAGAAGCCAGCGTGCTATTGAGAAAAATCAACGGACACAACCTACTTTACTCAGCCTATCAAATCCTAAAATTATCATCCAAAAGCTTACAATTATTAAGAAGCAAGGGGATTTGATTTGTCATCCCTAGCAGAGTCGCCACTATGTTAGCACCTAAATCTGCCTTAGGCTGAAAGAAGGAAAAATTCAGGGTAACCAAAAACCACGCTCAATCTGGTAGCTAGCCCTACCAGAACAGGAGAGGGCTCTCTCCGAGTCACACTCAGTGAATAGATAAACGAAAAGCCCTGAGATGACTTACAGTGAACTATTTATCTTAGGCTAGTAAGTGAAAACGGATACAAGAAATGATTTTTATGAATGATTGTGTTTCTGGGATGTTATGGGACCAATGGACCTCAATGAACAGAGAACTTAATACAAAGGCATGGATTATTTCGTGAGCCAAGGTAGGCAGAAAGCCTAGCAATTTAGTTTTAAGATAGTGTGGAATGGAGAGATTGATTAAGAGGGTGAAAAGGGCATGGACAACATGAATCCTTTTCAACAGAAGAATGAACACGGAAACATGAAATTTTCCCACAGGCAGAGCAATAAAATTGAATTCTACCTTAGCGAACTTAGAAAATTTCAATGGAAATGAATATGAAATGAGCTATGAAACATAACAAGATACATATGAAACATAAGAGACACATTTGCTACACTCACAACCACATGAATCTCATGAAACAAAGTCACTGCCTTTCATTAATCCTCTGTAAAAAATATGCAATGCAGAAATAGAGTTTCTCTTCCACAGTCTCCCAGAAGTTACAAGCCAACCAACCCTTTGCAAATGTGTTGCATACAATATATAGAATGTGCCATGAAGAGATAGAACACCCAATGGTTTTGGAGTTACTCAAATCATCACAAAATGAAGGTGGAGAGCCAAACAACAGCTATAGGTGCAGCGCCACAAACATGACAAATGGCTTGGGTGGCACTTTGCCTTCCTTTGCCACTTGGATAACTGACCATCTAGAGTGAAAATACTTATAAAACCACCTTAGGTGCCGAAAAACGGAAGTGCATATGAGTCGGCCCACTTACAAAAAGTCGGGAAGTAAAATTTCGTGAAACAGAGGCATTCTGGGCCTTTTTTCCTATATTCGCCGCGCCCTTTTCTGTATGTGTCGCGTCACTTTGAGGCCAGTTTTGGGGCACTTCCCAGAGTCAAAAATATTCCCAAGTGTACTCGTTTGAAAGCCTATCCTATCTACTTTCCAACCCAAGTAGAATTTTTGAATTTGGAGCTCATTTTCCCCTCCAAATCTTCATTCTCCCAAGACTGCTTCCTGTGTGTCAAAATAGGGGCAGTGAGGCCATTTTTAAGTGTTTTTTGCCCTTTTGGTGGCCAAGATATTCTCCAAATTTCTTTCTCCTAGTGCCAGTAGTCATGATTTTGCATGCTAAATCCAAAAATGCAAACCATTCCTCATTTGGAGCTCCCAATCCTACGTGTCGCGCCAGTGGCGCGGCGCGTATAGAGGAAAAACCTGTGTTTGTGCCAAAAATTTGTCATGTGACCAAAATTTCCTTAAATTCCTTGAAATTTGGGTTGGAGGTCCTCTATGAAGTGCTATGCTATACTAGGGAAGCTTCAGCCAATATTAGAAGCTGATCTTACTCTTTTTTCTCTTTTGTTGCTTGGCTCAGTTTTGCCTTCAAGCTCCTTATTCGGGCCTTTGCGCTCATGTTCCATGCCCTATAATGACAAGCCATCCTCCTCAATATGGTTTTGTCCCTATTTTCCTTCTCCAGCAGCTTCTCCAAGTGTAGATTGACTCGATCTAAGCAAGACTCATGGTCGTTGTTGATCTCTTGCTCCAAGGTAGTGAGCACGATCCTCCTCTGCTTGGCAGCTTGCCAATTTTCACGGATGCTTTGCAGCTCCATGATCATCTGTTGGTCCTCAAGCCATTTGTTTCTCTGTTCCAGATACTTGATGACCCATCTAGCTCTCTCCATATTGAGTATCAAGCCTTGTATCTCCGAGTCCTACTCCTGAATGGTCATCCTAAGTTTGGCATTTTCTACCTCTGTCTCTTCATCCTGAATGAGGATGACATCAGTCTCTTGTACACCTGATGGCCCCTCATCATGCATGCGCTTCTTGCCCTTGTCTAATACCTATGTATTCAATGCCATAAGCGAGGCTCCTTCCACCCCCGGTGGAGATAACACTCACTTTGCTGCTGCAAACAAGTGCCTACTGCCTCTCTAATATGTAATGAAAACTGGCATGGTAGTGGTCTCATGATGCTCATGCTGATAAGAAGGACCACCCAACTCCTGCTCGGGCTCTGATAGTACCCGTGGTGTGCTGAAGAAGTCACAGGATATGAATTCCTCCCAAGCAATGCTCTGCAATCCCAACTGATGATCTACCAAAATCCGGATAAGAGCGAAGTGATACACACTGTTAAGCTGCTACGGAGGGGTCTTATGCAACATGAAGGTGTTCATCCTCTCTATATTCCTACATATGAAAAATGGTAGGTTCATCATCCTCATCCTGGTAAATTGCATGAGCAAGCGGATGTGATAGGCATACAGTCGAGAGAACCTCCCCTCACAGCTGAAGTATTTCATGATCAATCTCATGAGCGGAGCATACTCATTTTTAAAGTATCTAAAGGGAAATACTCTTGTGAGCTCATTCAAGAATCAGGCTTTGATGTAAGGCTCATAGTGTTGCCTTTCCACCTTCTTCTTCTTTTGCCACTACTCCCCAACATTTGGTATAACTGTTGCCACTGATATAGTTTCGGGTGTCAATGTGAAAGTGACCCTGGCCAAGGTAGACTGACCTCCATGTAGATGAAGCACAAATAAACGGGCCAACTCATGATGAACTCTGACATTTGTCACCCGTTGAGAAAATTTGAAACATGATAGGTGCTGGAAGCATGACATGGCAAGAGGGCATGCTTGTAACTCGATGAGGGTAGTGTGTTCGTTCCTCACATGTTTGCCACTCTTCTGGTGTCTCCTGGGAGCCTACTCTTTTGAGGATGAGTCACTCTGTGTCTCCCTCTCATACTCAGATGAATGTTGTGATGACATGACTGCAATTTGGACTGCGATTAGGCTGCCCCTCTGATGATGGTGTGAGGCTGGGTGCCTTTGTAATATCTGTTACCAAGGGGAACAAATGAAACAGGGATTGTTAGGAGGGAGTGATGAAATGGGGATAGGGTTTATAGGGAAAAAATTGTTAGGGATATGGGAGGAGTTTGGGGTATTTTGATGGGGTAGGGTTTGGGGTTTCTATTGAGCAATAGGAGGAGGGGAAGGGAATATGAGTTTGGTAGTGTTAGGGTAGTGATAATAGGAGAAATGACATGGGGGAATAAGGAACAGGGGTAGGGTAGGAAAAATCAAACCTTGGCAACCATGACACTGTTACACAACCCTAGAAAATGGTTTTTCATTGGTGTCTTCTTTTGTTTGCTTTATGAAATGTTTTTCATTCAATCACCGACAATAACCCACCAAATCTTTATCAAATTTGATGCACAAGTGAGTTTGAGAGCCTACCTTGCAATTAGAGGGGTTTCACAAAAGATTTGTGGGATTTTTGGCACGTTCTAGGCGTTTTGTCTCTGTGCGCCACGCCCCTATCTATGTGCGTCGTGCCCTAGGTGTGCGCCGCACTCGTCATGAGTTTGAATGGTGGGCAGGTGCTATGTGCATTGCACCCCTGCCTGTGTGCGCCGCGACCCTGTAATCACCTCCAAACTGACTCCAACTCCTTGTTTATGCCTTTGACTGTATGCACCGCGTGCAAAGCCCAGTGCACCACACCCTGGGTATGCTTCGCATCATTAAGAAACTTGCACTGTGGGTAGGTTGCGTGTGCACTGTGCCCTCTTTGTGTGCCGCGCTCCTGGTTATATGCGGTGCGCCCTCCAAGGTCGCCTCCAACTCACTCAATCGCTCACCAATGCACACTCATGCCTTTCCAACACTTCTCCAAGACTTGTAATGGCACAATACCTTTTTTTTTGACAAAAAATTGTATATATAGCCTTGGAAGAGATGGGTTTAATTTTTTCCTCTTCAAAAACCCATTTTTCTAATGTTTGAGTTTTGCACTTTTTCACTGACTTTGAAACACACTGATTTTCACTTTCCCTTTGAAATTTTAGCTCGAATGTTGCAATTTTTGGCACTCTTTGCAGGGATTGCACGACAGGACATTTGGCCATGGAAACCATTACTGCATATGAAAAAATCACTTGATGACTTTTTTGAATATTTTGTCATAAATGATGCTGTTTGACTTTTCTTCAAAACAGAGTTTTGAATAAGAATCAGAGTCTATCCATATGATGATGAAGCTCTCTGAACCATAACTGTGTAAGGGCCTCACTCTAGCCTACATGGCTTTACTGGACATGTTCAAAGACGAAATTGATGAATTCCTAGACCTAGACCTCAAAATGACCTTTTCCCTTTAAAGGACTAGTCCTTGATTGTCATGGACTTTGATGATGATTTACAAAAGACCTGAGCGAACAGGAGCCAGACATGAGGGGGAATGACTATCATGACCTTCTCCGTCAGATTATGGCATGCCCCTAGCGAAATGCAACTCGGAGAATGGAGTGGGACACCTAATCATGAAATGCATAAAGAGTTTTGATCTCTGACGGAGGACTAACCAGACCATCTCTAACATGTTGCAATATTGGATACCTACTCAATACCTTTGCATCCTCATCATCCTTACCTTTATCACTAGAAATATGCACTGCAAATAATAAACACCCTTTTTTGCGACTGCTCTTTTCCTACATAGCTGTCACCATTCTAACTGATGTTGCCTTCTTCTTACCCTACAACATCCTATGTTCTCCATTGTCATCCAAGCACTCAATAGCCCTATCATAAAAATCCACTTTGGTCCTATGAAGATACAACCAATCCATACCCAAAATCATGTTATATGATCCCAATGAAAATACATTCAAATATGTTGATGTAGGCATACCATTTAAATCGAATGCATAAGATCTTACCCAATGATGAACTCTCTTTTTTGTACCTATAGCCAACTGCGCTAACCAATATTTTGTATTCATTTCTTTATTCAAACCACACTTTTCCACCAAGTCATGGTTAGCATAAATATAATTCATTCCAGGGTCAATCAAAATATAAACAACTTGATCACAAATCGTACTGTCCATCTCAATAATAGATTCATGGTGATCCTCCTGCCTATTATCCAGTGATGCATAAATGCGAGGAATTCTCTTTCCAACATCTCCAATAGTCTATGCCTCATGTGCACTATAGATCCTAGGACTATCACCCTGATTCTATGGACAATCCCTCTTAATATGTTCCTTACCACATCTCCAACACTCCGACCATCCTGTACCATCACCCCTATTCTATTGTTGTGACCCATGTCCCTGTCTAGCTATGTTCAATTTCCAGTATGGTGCAACATTCTATTTCTCTTCTACATTCTGAGACCTTATTCTTTTCAACTTCCATTTACCTTTACTTTTATCTTTTCCTTTCCATCCTTGCTAATATTTTTTCTTATGCTTTAACTATTCATAGAAATGCTTCAATTTCCCACTAACTTCCTCAAGTGACCAAGGTTC
Organism: Pinus taeda; assembly: GCA_000404065.3. Classification (NCBI taxonomy): domain Eukaryota; kingdom Viridiplantae; phylum Streptophyta; class Pinopsida; order Pinales; family Pinaceae; genus Pinus; species Pinus taeda. The sequence goes on from APFE030204816.1 coordinate 335,776, forward strand.
ATCATACTCAATATGATCTCTAAATTCTAATGCAATCCACTGACAAATATATGAACTTTATATTTCTCGTCTTTAAGATATGGTACATACCTAAATAACTCTAGGAACATTGTTGTATACTTCTCATCTATCATTAATCCATTTTAAACTCCTAGAATTCCTTAGCTTTGCTACCATAATACCTTTCTGACAAGTATTTCTTCCTAAAAAGTCTCTTGAATTCATGCCAACTCAAGTCTTCTATATTGATGTCTTTGACCCATTTCACATATTCCCACAAGATGTTTTCTTTCCCTTTGAGGTTGAATATAGCTATTCTAGCCTTCATATTCTTTGTGTATTCATGCAAGTCAAATAATTTATTCATCCAAGTATCCATGCCTTTACATCCTCTAGTTTCTTCAAATATCCATTAAAGGTAGGTGGCTTTTCTTTCCTGAACTCATCTGGAAAATATCCCTTGTCACTTATCTTGTAAGGATGACAATGATGAGGATCATAGTGCCTGTCAGAACCAAAACTAGAATATAACCTGTGTCCATATCCTCTCATATCTAGATTATCCAAGATCCGTTTATTTTTTAGTGTGTCATCTCTATCTGACCTGTTCCCACCATGAGATCTACCTCTATATGCCCCATTAGTCCTATTCTCCTGTCAAGGGCTAATCTAAAGTGGTCCCTATCTCTGAATTCTGACAAACTCTGAAGGATTAGTGCATTGACTTCTGCTTATTTCTCATATGCCTGCATGATTATTTCATTATCTTCCTTGCAACTCCTTAATTCTTCCTTCAAGCTTACCAATGTGTCTACTAAGTTAGAATAATTCCCAGAACCATGTTGCTCATATGATCCATAGGGAGAGTCTTATGAATTGTAGTCTACCATCTTGCTAGTCATCTTGATCTCTTTCCTGTCAAACATACCATGTCATCTAAACCAAAATATAAACATAATCAACGTACCTGAGTGTAGCTCGAAGAGGATATCTCATCTGCAATATCCACCAGATTAGAAAAATACATGTATAAACATAATCATAATAGAATATAGATATCATGCTGACCATAGTTTAGCCATCAACACATGACCATATCAACCACCCATCATGACCTCATGCATGACAACTACACCCATATCCATGTATGCATAATCAACATAAGGATGACATGCATGCATACATGATACATACAAATACTGACATGCACAACCATTGCATTACTGACCAATACTCATAATAAACACATCCAACAACACACCATTCACTTTCACATGGCAACATCACTGTAACCATGACCAACACCATGCATATGCAAAAAGCACATATGCCATAAGTATAAGTAACACATATGAAACTGACATGAATATATTATCAACACACACTGCCCATCCATTCCAAGGGGTGAACCATGCTCTGATACCACTTTGTAACACACTCCTCCCACATTTACCGAAGTTAACCAGTCTACCTGGGTAAACATGTGATGAGAGGCTACTACAATCTTATTCAACCTCCTAGGTCACCTTGAGGAAGTGGAACTAACACAACAAAAGAATTATGGCGTTCATATTCTTTGTTTATTCATGCAACTCAAAGAATTTATTCGTCCCAAGTATCCATGCCTCAACATCCTCTAGTTTCTTAAAATATCCATTGAAGGTTGGCATATTTTCTTCCCTGAATCCATCTAGAAAATATCCCCTTTCACTCCTCCTGTAAGGATGATAATGATGATGATCACAATGCATGTCAGAACCAGTACTAGAATATAACTTATGTCCATCTCTTCTCATAACTGAAGTATCCAAGAGTCTGCCATCTTTGATTGTGTCATCTCTATCTGGCCTATTCCCACCATGAGATCTACTTCCATATGCCCCATTAGTCCTATTCTCTTATCAATGGCTAATCTAAAGTAGTCTGTATCTCTTGAAGCCTGACAAAATCTAAAGGATTACTTCATTGAATTCTACTTGTTTCTCCTATGCCTACATGATATTTTTTATTATCTACCTTGCAACTCCTTAATTCTTCCTTCAAGCTTCTCGATGTGTATGATAACTCAGAATAATTCCCAAAACTATGTTTCTCATCTAATCCATAGGAAGGGTCTTGTGAATTGTAGTCTACCATATTGCTAGTCATCTTGATCTCTTTCATGCCAAACATACCATGTCATAAACTAAAATATAATCATAATCAGCATACCTCAATGTAGCTCAGGGAGGATATCCCATCTGCAAGATCCACTAGATTATAAAAATACATGTATAAGCATAATCATAATAGAATATAGATATCATCCTAACCATAGTGTTTTGGAGAATTTGGTATCTACAGATAAATACTAATTCTCTAGATAAGTATCCGTATCTAGAACAACAGTTTAAAGCACTTTAGCCTTTTCCTATAAGAAATATACAAGACAAAGAAGATGTCAAGACCTACTTGTAGTTTCACTTTCCTCTTGTCTCCTTTGTGTCGATCCTGTCACTCCTTCTTGTACTTAACACGCTTCAGAAGTACTTGTAAACACAAACAGAAGACAAGGAACTGATCAAAGCAAAATATCTATTGAATACAAGTGAATGGAATTAGATACATTTCACACATATAAGCATCATATAACAATACAAACATATGAGAAAAAGGTTCAAATAATTTATTGAATAGAAGAAGGAAATACAACCATCATGTCTAATTCAAAGTTATTCCTCCAGCTTGGATCCCATCCACATCACATCAAAAGCATGACAAACTTGTAGCATTACAATACTTTCTTCAAAACCAATTCTCATAGCAAAATTATCTCCTTACAATTCAATATAGTTCATCCCCTGATCACTTAGATGAGTGTTCAATTTATAGGAAGATGAAGGAGGTTATGTCATAAATGGTGGTATTAAATGGCCTTCCATACTTAGAATTAGTTCCATGGAGGAATGGATGAGAGGATAGGATGCATCTTAACTCATTCCTCATCCATTTTCAAGCTCATAGGAGTTGATAAGTGAGGGAACCTTCTAGATGACTCCAAAAGATAAGAATATTCCACAAAACCTATGTGAATTTCACTCAATCTCGCTTAGCATAGGTGAATAAAGGCCTAAGTGCTCTGTAGAGCACCCTGGCATGGACTTAACTGCTCTGTAGCACACCCTTACATGGGCCTACCTATGCTGGTCCCTCTAGAGGTCATTTCAGGATGTCTTCAACTCATGAAACTATCTGGGAAGGAGGCATTCAAGAGGGTGACTTGTTTAGGGCATGTAGAAATTGGAATTAGAGTTTTATGAGCCCTAAAGCACTAATCTAGATGATGGGAGTGATGTGCCCAAATGGATCTGTAATGGCTACACCCTAAAGCATGAAGTCAAAAAATGAAAATGTCGAATGAAATGCTTTACAATGTGATGAGGAGGATTCGAAGTGGAAGGTGACCTACATAAATTACAACACATATATCATGATATTTGATTTTTACATGAATTGTTGAGGGAAGGCATACCCATGCTCAACATATAAACTTCCATTACATGTACATAGACAGTCGTCTACAGATATAGACCCATGATTGGAATGACTATCAATGTAAAGCCATTGTACATATGATTTAGTACTCTTGAAATTGTAGCCTGGATGGATGAAAATAGATATGGGGTCTTCTATCTCTTTCAATCATTTTCTCAAGTACAAGTCTAACCATGTGAATATATGATTTGAAGTTGAACATGCGAAGGCACCATTTGATTACCAGCCAATGATGTAAGTTGTTAACATATGTGAAAAAAATCACCAATAACAATAATGATCCTCAAGGTATTGTAGTACATTCTGCATGGTGTGAATGGATGATTTGATGTCAAACACCATACAAAGTCTTTTAGTCAAAGGCCATTGATGCCAACCTATCATTGAAAGTGAGAAACTTGCCATTGATGTATGCAAGCCTTAAGGTACTAGAAGGGTGTTTTTAAGTCAACTTCTTGGATAATGTGTTGATGTCGATAAGAAGCGACTTGTTGCAGGAGGGCCTTGCTGTATCCCACATCAACAACATGAAGCGAGTGTAGTGATTTTGGATATGGAATTTTATTGACGACACAAGGTTCAAGAATGGTGGTCACGAAATTGAAGGTTTGCAATTTAACTGGATGACTTCTCTTGAACATGTCGGTGACACTAAAATGAATTGGTAGCATTGACCCAAAACAAAGTGATTAATGGTATGATAGATCAATGGTATGATAACCATCAAGCTTATAACCCAACCCAAATAGTCATGGTTATGGAGTGAAAGTGACATGTGCAAGAGTGACCTACTACCATAAAGTGATTTCCCCTTTTTCCCATTTTCTCAGTCATTGTTGATCAATACCTTTTTATTGTTTATCAAGCTTGAGGAGGATAATATATTCTTGTTGTATAATTCCACCCTTCAAGTGAATCCATCATTATTTGATGTTTTAACGAGTCTAGCGAAAGTGAAACCTGATCTTGTCTATATGGACAAGTTTGCCGCTATTTGATGTTTTAACAAGTCTAACGACAATGATAACTTGGTCCTTTTCATGTTTAGAGAGTTTGAAAAGGGACAAAAAGGAAACTCCATAAGTTCTTTTTCATAGATTTGTCTCTTACGCCCAAAAAAATGTAAAAGAATATGAGGGAGAACCTATTGACCATGTTCAATCAACATATTCCTTTTTCGTAAATAATCTATCTCAACCCGAAAAAGTGTTAAACTTATACTGAGCAGATGTAATTTCCAATCTGCTAATCAGCTGAAAAGGATGAGCACTCGACCATCTTTTCATGTTTAGAGAGTCTAAAAAGAGCTTAAAGAGGACTCCAAGAGGGTTCCTTTTTTGTTTTTAATAGAAGTCGAAAAAGAGATAAAAGTATGCTCTGTGGTCAAAGGCACAATTTACAATCAAGCACGTCAAATTCTATAAGTCAGCTATAAAACCTGCTCAAAACAACACCAAATGGATTAAAAATACCTGTTTCATAGGAAAAAATAGGCAAATACTAATGTTTACTCAATTAATGAACATGAAATAAACAGAAAACAAGTTTTTACCATGACATTTTTACCATTTGGAACTTACCATTCAGTTTTGTGCTCCGGGCTAATCTTTTACCTCGAACTTCATCAGCTGATTACGAGAAATTCTGTGGACCATTTCTCATTCTACCTGGATGAGGTAGGAGCTCTACCTTTCCTCTTTATTTTCAGGTCATTCTTTTGTCATTTCATGCAATTTTATGGTTTTTTGGGCCTCTGGGGTTTCATTTTCTTGCCCTGGTATTAGCGTAGGATTTCACATTGAAAACTACAGTGAAGAGCACCTAGATAGAAGGTTGTCTGCTCTCTACCAGTTTGTCAAGCCAGGAGTAACTTGAGTTTGGCAGAAAACTAATTCATATATTATTCCATTGGTAACCCATTATTATATACAATAGGGAGTGATTCTTCAGTTCATCTCCCGATGACTGTTCACCTTCCCAATTTATTTTATTTACATAAAATTCCCAATCATGAAGATTAGGTGTCAACATTCCCCCCCTTAATTTGAAGGGATG
>APFE030204816.1:342341-362861 GCA_000404065.3 Pinus taeda
GGATGTTGGGTTACTTCAATGCCAAGATAGTAATGAACATAGCCCAAATCAGTCATTTCAAAACTTTTTCCTAATTCTTTCTTTATGGATGCAATATAACTTTCATTGTTCCATGTCATTAAAAGATCATCTACATATACCACAAGATATACAACTGTTTTGCCAACTTTCTTGACAAATAAAGTTGCATCATCAAGATCAAAATGATTGAAGTTGAGTTTCAGAAGATGCTTAGTTAGTTTTTCATACCAGGCTCGTGGTGCTTGTTTGAGCCATACAAGGACTTCACAAGTTTGCATACTTTATGTTCATGTCCTTTCATAGCAAATCCTTCAAGCTGGGACATAAAAACATTCTCTTTTAGATCTCCATTCAAGAAGGCAGTTTTTACATCCATTTGATGGACTTTCCAACCGTTCTGAGCTGCTAGTGCAAAGAGTGTCCGGATGGTGGCCCATTTTGCTGTGGGGCAAAAGTTTCCTCATAATCGACCCCTTCCTTCTGTGCAAAACCTTTTGCCACAAGCCTAGCTTTGTGCTTGTCAAGTGAGCCATCAGCTTTGTACTTGTTTCTGTAGACCCACTTGCAGCCAATTGGTTTGGTTCCAAATGGAGGATCAAACCAGCTTCGAGTGTCGTTCTTTATGAGGGCATCATACTCCTTTTGCATTGCTTCTTTCCATTCATCATGGGAAGCAGCTTCTTTAAAGGAAGTTGGTTCAAAATCTGTAGACAAGTTCAATTCACAATCATAAGAAACATCCATATCAATAGGTGAATTAGAGTCATCTACATCACCTCCATTTTGTCGATTTGCATTTCTGGTTCCTGTTTTCCAATTTCATCAGGATGAACACTTTCAAGTGTCTTCGTCAGCCACTTTCAGGATGAACACTTTCAAGTGTCTTCGTCCAAGCTTCTCTGTTGATTGAGTTGGACTGAATCAAGATTGAGTCTCCCAATTCTATCAATTACATCACTTAAAGCATCATCCGTTGTTGGAGTTTCATGCGGGGGAGAGTGTTCTTCAGAAGAAGATTCCACATGTTTATCTAGTATAGGAATCCCCCCTTCAAGATGTGGAATCTGATTATCAAATTCTTGAAATGATTTTGTTTTTGCAAATCTATCCAAGCGATCAAGTTGTCGCTCAACAACATTGTCAGATTTGGATGATTCAAGAAAAATTACATCTCTGGATACAACAAACTTTTTATTTACTTCATCATAGAGGCGGTATGCTTTGGAGTTGTTTGAATACCCTAGGAAGATACACTTACGACTTCTAGCACCAAGTTTGTTTCTATGTACCTTTGGTATCAAAGCATAACAGGTGGAACCAAAGATCCTGAGATGTTTTACCAAAGGAACATGTCCATACCACAATTCATAAAGAGTCTTGTTTCTTATAGCATTAGATGTACATCTATTCTTTATATATGCAGCACATAGAACAGCATCAACCCAAAACATTATCTTTACATTTTTGAAGAAAAGCATGGATCGTACCATATTCAAGATTGTTCTATTCATTCTTTCAGCTACGCCATTCTGTTGGGATTATAAGGCACAGTGGTTTGATGTTTGATCCCATGTTGGCGAAGATAGTTTTCAAATTCATTTGATGTATATTCTTTTCCATTATCAGTGCGCATAGACCCAATAAGAGATTGTGCATCATTTTCAATCCATTTATGAAAATTCTTGAATGTTTGGAAAGCATTAGATTTGTTCTTCAATAAATAAACCCAACACATTCTGGTGTAGTCATCAATAAATGTCATGATATATTTATTTCCATTTGCAGAATAAACAGGCATTGGACCACATAAATCTGAATGAATGAGTTCAAGTTTCCTATGTGCTCTTGAATGCGAATCATGAAAAGACTGTTTGCTATGCTTTCCTAGAATGTAAGCATCACATTACTTAAGTTTTCTAGGAATTGTAGGCAAACTAGCAACACCATTTTTCTTCAATAAGCGGACACTGTCATAGTTCAAATGTCCAAATCTAGCATGCCATAATAAACTTGATGGAAGTGTACCTTTTTCATGATGAGAATTGTATGAGAAATGTTGTGCATGAGCAGATTTTCCTTGCAGTTTGAGAAGCCTTTCTTCTTCTATTCCCCTCATGACAAGTGAGTGGTCAGATGCTTTTCTTACCTCAAGCTTGCCATCAAACATATGAATGGAGTTACCTTGCTGGCGGATGTGGACCAAGGACAACAAGTTTCTCTTGAGTTGTGGGAGATATAGAACATGATCCAGAAGAAAGTCTGGAAGACCAAGCAATTTAAGCCCGATTATGCCAAGCCCTGATGGCTTGATTTTTGATTGATCTGCAAAGTATACTGTTCCATCAACATTGTCGGTGAAATCTTAAAAAAAATCTTTTCTATGAGTCATGTGACAGGTTGCTCCTGAATCAAGCAACCAATCATTTTTCCAGGAATCAAGTGAAGCATTAAACAAGTCTTCATTTACTCCAATGTTACATTGTTTCTCAACATAGTGAGCGGATTCAAGTGCTTTACCTTTGTCTGTATCATCAGTTTTACCTTTCTGTTGGTTTCTTTTCTGCTCAATTTTGTCCCATGGTGCTTGCATGTAGAGGCATTCATGTGATCCATTTTCTTTTGCATCGAAATACAGTGTAAATCTGCCTTTTCTCCTTGAGAATATCTGCCCCCCTGCCTCTGAAATATCTTCCTCTTCCTCTTCGTCCACCTCTTCCTCTTGTAGAATCTTGAGCAGGGTGCTTTTCTTTATGAGCAAGGCACACAGTCTCTTCAGAAGACTCAGGGGTTGTCTTCTTTCCAAAAGCTTTCTCTCTTTCAACAAACTTTTTCACAAGAGAGGCAAAGGTTATATCTTTGAGATTTCCATTTGCTTGCAAAGACTCAAGATAATTGGAGTAAGTAGGATAAATTGCCTTGAGAAAAGCAATAAGAGGGATATCCAGCTCCAACCCTTTTGTGGATTTTGATATCATGCATTATAGACTTTATTCAGATGCAGAGCAAGAGGATCATTATTTTGCAGTTCAAGAGTGAAGAGTTTAATCATGAGTTGGACAACTTCAAGTGAAAAATGTGAGTCATAGAGTTCTTTCAGCTTTTGTAGGGCTTCAAAGGCAGTGGAATATGACAAAATATGACGACTCACCTCTTCATTTACAGATGCTGCGATTAATGCATAAGCTTTGTTGTTCTTGTTTTCCCAAATGACGAGCTCTTTGTCTGAGGTAGGCTGTATTGGGTCATTGTCTCCTTCTCCGACACACACTCCTTTCCACAACTCATTGAAAATGAGGGTGTGTTTTATCATCCAGGACCATTCAGGATAGTTCTCCTTGCCAGTGAGAATTATTCCCACCATAGATATGATTGAATGCATTGTAAAATCCGAGAGCTGAAAAAATACTTCTATTGGCAAAAAATGTGCTTTTGTGGAGAAAAGAAACTTCTACTTCTAAAAGAAAATTGATTCTGATATCAAAATGTATTCTGGCCCCAAAAAATATATTAAACACAGTCAAACGCAGGAGCACTAACTTTGTTAGCCACTTTGAAAACGGATTTATGAAAACAACATTATGGTAGCCCAACAGTGTGGTATATATGGGATATAGTCTATATGAAAATAATAGCCACATCAAACATTATATACTAGCGTATGTATGAAAGAAACAGTGTATTAAAACCATCCAAAACCGGAGCAGGAATAGAATTCTGCTACACCATTCATATACCATTGAGCATAACTATGCTACCACTATCACAAAAAATTCACCACATATAACATTGTGTTTGTCGTGCGCTCTCTCCACTTTTACGCGCTTCAATGCAGATGCTTCTATTCTTGCTATCAGAAATAGATAGAAAGTAGGTTAAGTTGAAATTCAAAGAACCCAACGCCTCAACGCAGCCGAGCACGAAAGAAAAATTACGGCACTGGAACAACACAAGTGCATTGAAATTTATGCAGATTTGGGCATATTGGATACCAATGGTTCCTGCAGATTTAGGAACAGGCCCATTGCAAAGAAGTAAAATATAATCTTACGGGAGCTGGACCTTCTCAACACACCAACACACATTACCGTTAAGATGGGTGAACTGTTACCACTTGCAGATATGTGAAGAGGGCAGGCGGAAATGTAATATGAGTAGTGTAATACATATATATGGACACGTAGTAAATGTATTAAAAGTAGTGTAATACATATATATGGACTTGCAATAATCAATGTAATACACCAAGACATGCAGCAGAACCACACTCTAGCTACTGTTATGTTTTATGTTTACCTGGGACCTGGGACCTGTGAAACCTCATCTCCATGAAACCACAAGAATCAATGTTCGCTTGTTTCTGCCTGCCTTCAATGCCTACAACTGTCAAATCCTCCAACGCCTATGACAATGTCCAGAAGGTATTTCAGAAGGTGAATAGTGCAGCGTATGGTGAATATGAATAAAAATGGTCAAAGAATAGGGTGTAGAAAAAATGGTTATGGCAGAGAGAAGGCGCATAGGCACTCAGTCACTGAATTATATGGAGAGTAGAGGAGCAGACTAGGGAGTTACAAAGACATAAAGGCTAAAAAAAGGAGCTAGCTCTGATACCATTTGTTGGGATCACGATTTCCGTTACACCAAAACCCACAGGTGTTAGTAAATGGATGCATCGCAAGAGTTAACGGATCCTCGAGAGGAGGTTAGTCCATGTCACCAAACACACGGGGAGCGCTGGATTATCCAATGCCCAATAGGTGAGTAGAGCTCGATCTGGTGAAAATAAATTAAAATACAATACATTTTCTTTGATCATGTGCAACTAAATTTAACCAATATCAAACCAACTCAATTGGATTATAATATTTATCGCTGAATTAGATAAATGAGTGAGGTGAAGGGTGAGATGAGTCCACTCTAGGAGTTGCATGTCACCAGGTGAGCTGAGTAGAGCTCGATCTGGTGAAAATAAATTAAAATACAATACATTCCTTCGATCATGTGCAACTAAATTTAACCAATATCAAACCAACTCAATTAGATTATAATATTTATCGCTAAATCAGATAAATGTGTGAGGTGAATGGTGAGATAAGTCCACTCTAGGAGTTGCATATGGTAAGCGTATATGATAACATAAAATCAAAATCATGATAATATGGCATAAGATCAAATGAAATAAAAACAAATAGAATCAAATCATAATCAAATAAAATTAATAAAATAATATAAGAATTAGATCGATCCATATCAACTACCACATGAATGAAAGAACACATCATAAGCCATGGCTAGATTTAGGTTATAATACAAAAATTTCCAAAGGCCATAACTTTGCATGACAATGATTCCAACATAATAAAACCTTTGTTGTGAGATAAAATATTGAAGTCACAATATGTGGGAGCCCTTTCTTTCAAAATATATTCAAAGGGAAATGAGGGCATTCTTGATTGGGGTGTGCATAGTGAACGAAGGGGGGCCTTGGGGGTAATCCACTTTCCGACATGATGTACATTAAAGGGAAAGGGACACAACTCACCCCTAGCATGCATTTGCATGCTATGATACAAATGGCCTTTAAATGCTCGTAGAGAGTGGTGGGGAGAGACTTAAACCTGGAGGTGATTGACGAAGGTGGTGGCAAGTAGGAGGTCGAGGAGACAACCTCCATGTTGTTGGTGCCCAAGCTCATCTTTTGTTCTAAGAAAAATGTACTCTGTTCGGGGTTTTATAAGAAGTGGAGAGTGTAAAAGGTCTATCATGGTGGTCGAAATTTCCATAAGTCATTGCCAATTAATGAAGGAGGGTGATAGTCATCCCTCCCTATCAGTTTTGGTTTGACTGTTCATGTTTTATTCTCTCTGGGTTTTCTTCATTTGTCTATCACTTTACCTAGTAATATTAGTCCTTATCTAGTTGGCTTGTTAGTGATTTCTAGTGTGTTGCGTTCTGGGGTGGTTTCAAAGGAATTTGATCCCTATTTTGGGTACTCCTGGTTTTAGAATTTAGGGTTAGTGTTTGGTTGGTGGGACTTGAAAGTATTTCTTGGTCTATTCATGCCAGTTCTTGAAGCTTTATTTTCTTGGTTAAAAAAACACGGGTGCAATTGTGGTATGTCTCTTCTTTGGGCCTGTTTGTGACTTTGTATCTATGCCCAAAGAGCAATGGGTTTTAAAGGTGGAGGTGAACATTGTTGATGTGTTCTTGATAGCTGTGGTCCTTCCCTTGGTTTGAACTAGTGTCAATTGCATAGAGTCATTATTTGTTGTAATATTAGTCATTGTATTATGAGTGTTCTTGTTCTAGGTTTATACACTCATCGGATAGTTGTTTGTGGGTGTTTTGGTGGAAAATTGAGGATTGGGCCCCTCTGGCATGAGCCATTCCTCCCAGGAAGTGCATGCATTATAGGAGGGGTGGTGGTGGCAGTAATTCATAGGATCAACACAAGGCCCATATATTTTCCCAGGACTTGGTTGAGGCTTATTTCAACGTTGTTCCTCTAGAGACTCAACGAGAAATTAGGAATTTGGAAAACATGGTGGGTGTTGAGAGGCAATCTTATTTATACTTTGAGATATTGGAGGAGGTTTCCTATTAGGTTCCTGATACTAGTCATACTAGGGGATGAAGAAAGAAGTACCTCAACTCAATTAAATTACACTAGTATATGAAGACTCTACTTGGCGTGGTGCTAAAGGATAAGCAAGTGGAGATGTACAATGTGTTTTCTTCTATGAAGGATAGTAAAAGAATGTTGTGGAATCAATGTTTTTTCATGGATAGGCATGATGCAAGGTTATTCCATGTAGAAGGGCATCTTCCATGTGAATTTGTGATCTAGGAGGATCTAGGATGGCCTAAAATTTGGCAAAGTCCCCAAAGTTCGATGGAAATAGCGTTAAGTCGAAGAGATCCACGAGATGATTCCAATGCAATTTGAATCACATCAACCAAGTCTATACGAGGAAGTTACTAAAATTGGAAGATTTTCGAAAACTGGTAAAAAATAAGCCTTCCATGACACTTGGTAGCCTCTCAGGGTGACACTTGGAAAATGAGAATGACATTGAAGTAATGCAGGTGATGTGGTAGTACAACAAGTGCAACAGGGTAGGTTGATTAGGAATATATTATGAAACTGTGAAATCTGCTATGAAATCAGATGCTACAAAACAGTGAAATCTGTTATAAATCAGATGTTGTGAAACTACAAAATCTACTATGAAATCAGATGCCATGTATTATATATTAAATATGTTGGTTATAACAACAATTGAAAATGATCACGTGGATGAATTTTGGTGCATCGTTGGAACAATTTTCCACAAATATAATATATGGTTGGAGGCATATAATATAGGTGTTTATGTTCAACGAAAACTTTTTCCAACAATACAACATAAATACCATAAACCTGCCAACAAGACTATACATGGATGGTTTTAATGCTGACAGTGTAATATGAATTGAATGATGAACATCGTTCAATTAGCATGTGGTTGCAATATGGTTATAATGAAGGTTATTTTTACCATATGGTTTATATATGGTATATTTGTTAAAACAAATTTGCCATTTTTAATATGTTGTTGTAACAAAGGATTGTAACCCCCATGGGTTTGACCTTGGGGCTACAGACCTAAACAACTATAAATGTAAAACGAATTTCCAATGTGCCACAGAGTTGAGATTTGTAGAGATGCTAAGCCTTCTCATTCCGTAGCATGATTATCATTGTTCTTGTGATAACTCATAGAGTTTTTTCCCTTTTGGATAATTTCAGAAGGAGAGTTGTTGTGAAGGGTTTTTTAAGCCTTTTGAGAAGCTACAAAAGTAAATATCCATCTTTGGATATTAGGTATTTGATGTAATTTGAGTCATTTTACATCATAATTGAAGAGGCCACTCCCTTGGAAACAAACCTGGAGACGTAGCCCACACTGGGTGAACTCCGTTGTCGATCTAGTTTGTGTTCTTTTGTCTTGTTTGTAGTTGTTTTGTCTATGTTATCTTATTTTTAATAATTTTGTCAAGATTGGTATTTTGCATTCAATTTTTAAGAGTGATACATCATAGGCTCGTGATAAAATATCTTGGTCACTCTGATAAAATTTCTCCTCTTTGGTCAAGTGTAAAGGAGCCAACTCACATTTCTTCTTCTCACTCTTAATGGCATACAAGTTTTCTAGCATATCTGGTCTCTTCTTATATTTTGTACTATCTAGTTATTACCATAATGTTTGGTTTTGTTTTTTGGGTTACTTTTTGGGTTTCTTTGAGAAGGATAGTTGGGCAATTCTCTTGGTTTCCCTCAAGGCAATGAGAATCCCCTTACATGGTATGAAGAAACAACATTGTACTTTGGTTTTGAAGACATTCTAAAGCAATATAGTTTTTTAATATACAAAAAAAAGATATTCAAAGGGCAAGGGAAAGCCCTTCATGATAAGTTAATCTTTTAATGAAATCGAAGGCGATGTAAAATTTGACATTTTCCCCAATTTTCAATCGAATAACTCATCTTCATTCTTTCATATAGAAATTATCAAGAGTTGGATTGGATTAAAAATAATTAAGCCTTAATCCATTTGTTTCATCACGTGAGATAGTACAAATTGAATGAAAAAGTGTTATTTTTTAATAAAAGTTTACGAATTGAAAACTTGATGCATTTTCTCAAATTGAAATTTTCCTACTCATCTATGTTCATCAATATACATTCTTTCAAGATTCAAACCAAACTTTTAAAAATTTCACCTTTACTCAAATTATTTATATCTTCCAAAGTGCCCATTTAATTAATTAATGCATTGAAGACAATTTTTTAACGAAACTGACAAAAGTCATGATAGTTCAGGTTCAAATCGATTGAGGCATGGACTTGATTTAACTAGACTCATATGAGAATGTTCACCAATGATTAACAATCAAGAGATCGTAAAGGCTTCAAATGGCACAATAAGTATTTATGTGATGAAACGAGTTTACTTGACACAAAAATCCCATTGCTAAAAACATATACACCGGATGCAAGCATGAGAACTCTCTAATGATTATGTTAGGGAAGAATTATAAGGAAACCATCATTCTATGAAGGAAATCTCAAAAGAATTGATGCAAGGAAGTGCGCAAAACCAGAGAAGGAAGATAATCAAATCAATCCCTCAAATCAAGTAAGATAAATTCAAAAGCAAGCAAAAGTAGTGTTTACTAATTTATACAGGGGGCCTTTATTCTAACAAAAATAAAAATGGAATTGTTGAGGTGCCAACAAAAACATAAATTATGTTTTATAAATAGTTAAATAAAGATTTATTTCAAAATAATGTTTTACATTGCATGATCTAAACATATCTCTAAATTTACATCATTCATACAAAAATGTTTATGAGATCATTTGTAATATGATTCTTAAAAAAAAATTAATTTTAATTTTTAATATAACTCAACAAGTCAAGCATGTTTTGGAGGGATTGGCAATGGAATAGTCAGAAACCCTTGACATTGTCATATTCCTGAACAAGGGAATGAGGGATCTTGAAGCATATTGGTTAAGGATATGTTAGTCCATTTGGAAATCACACTTCTTTCAAATGCAAAGTAGTGGGCAACTTTAGTAATAAAGATCAAGCTTCATAAATTTGGTGTTACAAACATTGTGTGCATGCTTTATTGTAGGGATGAGATGATTAAGCATCTCTATTGGATATGTTTATATGCCAAGATCTCTATTGGAGTAGCTATTGTTATCACCCAAAAAAGGTTCACTTGGATATTTCTTACTAGATTAATTGAAATACACCATGTAGGTTGAGTTTTACCATAGGAAAATCCACTTTCACCATATGAAATAATTTAGTGAGCCATTTTCCTAAATTATTTCTCATTAAAATCCCAAAAACCCACGAGAATAATTAAATAAATCATTCATTATTTAGCATTGTCTAGAAATAATATTAAATAATTTTTTGACGATTATTTCTTATCACTTTTGATGTAATCACCTTGGAATAGTTTTATTATTCTATATTTATCTCTTATTTTCCTTATGAGATAATTTTAAATCATTATTTAATAATTATTTCAAATTCATATTTGTCTTAATCCTCACAAAGTGATTAATAAATATTTTTTATTTGTTAATTACTTTAACCACTTTCTAAATAAAGACATTTGACCATTTTGAATATCTTTTCCCTCTCAAAAAATATTATTAAATATTCACAAGGTTAAGTTTTGATTTAGTCAATAATATTTTTTTATTTTCTAATTCTCAATCTATCTCAATATTTTGTTATAAATAGAGGGTTTTCTCTCCATTCTTCATGATGACCATTTTCATCATCCCCATTATCGTCTCATAGCATTTGAGCTCCCACTTGAGTTTAACCATAATTTATTTCTTTTTTCCCATTTCATACGACATATTGAGAGAGAGAAGCACATTGTTCAAGCACAAGGTAAAAAAGGACGCATCCCATGGAACCAATTTTGTAATCACTCCTCATTAGGTGTATTGTTCTTGATTAATAAAATTGTTGTATTTTTGTTGTTATATGTTTCTATTTGCATGTTATATTTTTCGGAAGGGTTTTTCCAACATTTTGTTGCAGATCCAAAGCATAGACACAATCATCTTATGTTTTTAGGGTTATAAGTCACTAATAATTTAAGTAAGATATTTTGGTACACTTTTCCAAAAACTTTACACTAATACATGGCAACTCCACTAGGTCTTTAATACTTTAGTCTTCAACAAATGGTGAATTCATTGGTGTAGTGATTCAATACCTTGGTGACTATTGTTTTAGAAATTTTCATGTTTTTCTAGATTTTTTCTTTCTCTCAATTTCAGTTTCTATTATTTTCTAGAATTTTTTTGCTTCTATTGGGTTTTTGTGTCTTTTTCATAGGTTATATGTACTAGCCGCGCAGGAGGCAACACAATCTAGAGCAGATTTGTTGATCGGAACCCTTGGGAATAGAGCACACTTTTTGGACCAAAACTTGCACTCCATAATGCACTTTTTGGCTAGTTATCTGCGTCCAAGTGCACTTTTCAGGTCAGAACATGCGCCCAACATTTTTTCCAGGAATTTTTCAGTTTTTTCATATTTTGCCGAGATATGTTGGTTATAACAACAACCAAAAATGATCACTTGGATGAATTTTGGTGCGTCGTTGGAACCATTTTCCACAAATATAAAATATGGTTGGAGGCATATAATACAGGTGTTTACGTTCAACGAAAAATTTGTCCAACAATACAACATAAATCCTGCCAACCTGCCATCAGGGCTATACATGGATGGTTTTAATATTAACAACGTAATATGAATTGACTGATGGATAGCATTGAATTATCATGTGGTTGCAATATGGTTATAACTAAGGTTATTTTTACCATATGGTTTATATATGGTATATATGTTAAAACATTTTTTTCATTTTAAATATTTTGTTGTAACAAAAGGTTGTAACCCCCCACTAACCCCCGTGGGTTTGACCCTAGGGCTATAGACCCAAACAACTATAAATGTAAAACGAATTTCCAATGTGCCATAGAGTTGAGATTTGTAGAGAGGCTAAGCCTTGTCATTTTGTAGCATGATTATCACTATTCTTGTGATAACCCATAGAGTTTTTACCCCTTTAGATAATTTTGAAAGGAGAGTTGTTGTGAAGGGTTTTTAGAGTCATTTGAGAAGATGCAAAAGTAAAGATCCAACTTTGGAGATTAGGTATTTGCTGTAATTTGAGTCATTTTACATCATAATTGAAGAGGAACTCCATTGGAAGCAAACCTGGAGACATAGCCCACACTAGGTGAACTCCGTTATCAAACTAGTTTGTATTCTTTTGTGTTATCTATAGTTTTTTTGTCTGTTATCTTATTTTTAATAACTTTGTCAAGCTTGGTATTTTTCATTCAATTTTAAGCCTAATATGTCATAGGCTAGCAATAAAAGATCTTGATCACTATGATAAAAAATGCTCCTCTTCAGTTGAGTGCAAAGGACCCAACTCCTATTTCTTCTTTTGACTCTTAATGGCCTACAAGTTTGCTAGCATATCTAGTCTCTTCTTATATTTTGTACTATCTAGTTATTACCATAATGTTTGGTTTTGTTTTTTGGTTTACTTTTTGAGTTTCTTTGAGAAGGATAGTTGGGCAATTCTCTTGGTTTCCCTGGAGGTAGAGAGAATTCGCTTACATGGTATGAAGAAACAACATTGTACTTTGGTTTTGAAGAAATTCTAAAGAAATAAAGTATTTTAATATACAAAAAAAAGAATATTCAAAGGGCAAGGGAAGCCCATTCATGATAAGTTTTTTTTTAATGAAACTCAAGGTCATGTAAAATTTGACATATTTCCCAATTTGCAATCTAATAACGCATCTTCATTCTTTCATATAGAAATTCTCAAGTGGCAGATTAGATTAAAAATAATTAAGCCTTAATCCATTTGTTTCATCACGTGAGATAGTACAAATTGAATGAAAAAGTGTAATTTTTTAATGAAAGTTTACAAATTGAAAACTTGATGCATTTTCTAGGGTTGAGAGTACACCTATATCATTTAGGAAGAGAATTGTTGAGGTGAGGAGTCTAGTGTGCAACATTTTTAGCCACTATTTTTCAATTCTTTTTCCATCTTTTTGTAGTATGTTAAAACATTTTTTACAACACTTTGATTCCTTTAGAAACGTGTGTTGTTTTCCCTCTTTAGGATCCCCTTAAGCATCCTCCCATTTGTAACTTGTTCTCTACAATTTTCACTTCTATTTTTTGTTGGTTTTCTGCATCACTTTTAGCAAATTTTTGCCTTTAGATTCCAGTCCCTTAAACAATATATCTTTTGGCTATTTTTTGGTCTTTGAGTTTCTTATTTTCCATCATTTTTCTTGTTTCTTGATTGTCTTCTTGGGTGGGGGATTTTGTGCTTGAATTTTTTGTTCATTTTACCTTTCACTTTCAGTACTAGTGTTTATGCACTTTATTTTCAACAGTAATGGCATCATCAAAACATGCTTAATTAACTCATCCATTTGACACATCTTTCACACATACACACCTAAAGTGTATGTGATCTTGGTTTCAACCACCAAGACAAGACTTGAAACATTCCACCATACTAATAACTTAACTCACATAAATTAAGCCCACTTGGGCACTAGGGCCAAAACAATATTTGTAGTTAGGTGTTGGATCAGTGGGATAGGCTTCCAACAACACCCATTGATCGCTTACATTGAGACATAGAAAGTTCACATTTTAGGGAGCTTAAAATCCTTCAGCATCCCACGGTCCAAAGTCGGTGCGGCCTAGAGACCTAATTCAAAGGGTTTTAGGTTTAGGTCATGGTGCAATCGGTCTCCTCAAGGTTACCCAACTCGTGATACAAAATTTTGTGTTGGCGACAAACTACCCAGAAGCCCAAGACTTGACTGCCGCAATGGGACAAAGGTAACCTTAGTGGCCAATATTAGGAAAACACGCTATAGGAGTGGTTGTGGGTAATTAGTCGGTCCTCTACCCCGTCTTTCTCTAGATAGCTCTACTTGCGGGGATCAGATTTCGTCAAATAAGAAGTCACTTGGAAGGTCATATAAAATTGTAGAACTAGGACTTGTTTGAGGATTTAGATCAATTTTAGGCTAGAAGTCATTTTCATTTTTATAGCATGTGTTTTCTTAGATTAGAGTAGCATATTATTATAGTTAGTTTACACTTGGAACCATTGCACTAGGTGTTTTCTTGTTGTTTTTTCCTCTTTCCCCCCTATTATCACCCCTTATCCTTTTGAGTTTTCTTTATCTTGACACCAGTGTGCACCCTAGGCATCTTTCATGAAGACTTTGTGGCATTCACCCCCAGTTTCCTTTAGAACATCATCTTAACCCTACTCGATGATGTTACAGGTCTATTTGGGCACATCACTCCCGACGATCAAATTAGTGTAAACAAGGTATATCAAACTCTAATTCAATTGCTACACACCCTAGAAATGCCACCTCATTGAGTGCTTTCATCCATGAGAGTTTCCTGACTTCAAACCCTGCTGAAGTGCTTCCTTGGGTCACCAACGCACCTTTGGTCAGGGGTAAGTGCTCTGCAGAGCAGGTAGCCCCTTTCAAGGTTGCATTGTAGAGCCCCAAAGTCCACTCAAGCCTGCACTGGGTGAGAATCCTCGAAAGTTTCATTGGATCCTAAGTATATTCCTCCTTTCTAGAGCCTTCTAGAAGGAACCCAGCTCCTATCCTATCAAGATGAGCTTGACTTAGGATAGCCTTGGATCATCTAATCCTCTATCCTCTCATCCCTTTGAACATGGAAACGAATCATCCAATTATGGAAAACCATTCAATGCCATATTAATGACAAAACCACTTGCATTCATCTATAAATTGGCCTCCCATCATAGAGCCAAAGGGCTTCGATTATAGAGAAATATCGTTGGTTTAGAGACTTGAAATCATTGTCAAAGTAATGTTATGCTGTTGGATTGATGTTTCTATTGGTGTGATGAGGGCTTGGACTAAGTTGGATGAGTGACAAGAGATCGAACGACATTGGGTGTAACTTCTTTTTCTATCAATCAATAAAGTTGTTTGTTCCTTTTCCAATACTTTTGTCTATATCTATGATGAATGTATGTTAAAATGTTTTGGATTCCATTTGTTTACAATAAATAGATCAATGCTTTGATTGCTTTCATCTTCTGTTTATGTTGGCAGGTACCAATTGAGTGAATTCAGTTTGAGCGGGAGCGACATGAGCAACTCAAAGGAGATCAAAGGAAACGAAGGATCACAAGTAGGTTATTTTATCTTATCTATTTATTGTAGGAAAAGGTTAAACATCTTTACTTTAGTTGTTCTAAGTGTAACTACCCACTTAGGGAAGATATACTTTTCCGTAGGTATAAATTCTATATAACAAGTTGGCGACTCCGCTGGGGTACGACCATCATTCCTGGTAGTTATCCCTTGTCTTAGCAGCACCAAGATACTTTGCTTGAGTTCATTTACCTATATTAAGTCATTTTGAAGCTTGTTTGGTAAAAATGTGTGCTTATTTGTGTGTTGATAGTGCTCTCTGGCATCAATGCATTGTTGTTCTTGACATAGTGTGCTCCAGAGCAGCCTTAGCCTAGAGACAATGCTATGCAACACACTGTCTCCCACTCAGGGCTACAATGGTCCCTATCAAGCCAAAAACCCATCTTTTTGCTTGATTTTTTCCAAACCGTTTCACATCTTGTGTGCTGAATGGTCAATGTTTCTCTATCCCTGAAGTCCAAATTAGCGTTTCTTTTCCATGCCCACTTTGGCTTTGTTTGTTCAATGTTTCTTTATGTTTTCTTTATCATTGTCGAACCAATCCCAAAGTTAGCTTACATTGATTAGTCTTTACTTTTCTGAAAAAGAAACTGTCGTAAAGTCTGTGTTTCTTGTGAAAAGCATTGATTGATCGTTTGTGCAATTATTTTCTTTATGTTCATCTAAACATTAAAAACAACGTAAACTTTGAAACGAGAACTGATATTGTTACCCGTTTCGTAGAGATAGCAAAAAAGTGACACGATTTTGAAAAGGGGCGATGCACAACACACATATTTTTTTTAGAGCATAGTTTTTGGCACTTTAAATAACCGATACAATTACCTGTTTCGTAGGCGTAGTAAAAAAGTGACCCGATTTTGAAGAGTGGTGATGCAGAATACACTTCTTTTTTTCAGGGCATATTTTTGACACATTAAATTTTCTTATGTATCAAATATAAATATTTGTATTTAAATGTTAGTGATTTTAGTGCTGATTTTGAAACGTGTTAATGCAACATACCTTTTTTTTAGACTTATTTTTCACACTTTAAAATTTATTATGTCCAATTTTTTTGAAATTATGATTACTTATTTTTGAATTATGATTATTTAACGGAATTTCAAGCGTTTTATTTTTCTTTTTTTAAATGTTTGATTATTTAAAAAAAAAAGAAATAAAGAAAAAGGAAAAAGAAGAAGAAGAAGATATTTCATAAACCATAAAATAATTTGAAAAAACAACTAATATTATATTATATATATTATGTATATATATATCATTATATATATATAATATTATTATATTATAGTATATAGTAAAAATAGAAAAATTTAAAACATTAAAAAACTAGAAAATAAAGAAAAATAAAAAATAAAAACAAACTGATTAAAAAAATAAATAAAATAACAAAAAATAATTTTTAAATTAGTAAAGATTAATATTAAACATTTAAAAAAAAAACTAAAAAATAATGTATTTTAAAATTATTGTTATTTATTTATTTATTTTTATTATTTTTTTAGTTTTTGTTATGCTTTTTTAATTTTTAAAATTTTTTACTGTATATATATTATATATATATTTTTTTTTAATTTTGTTTTTTTTTTTTACATTATATAGTTTTATATTTGTTTTTTAGTAATAACATTTTAAAAAAAGAAAATTAAACAAACTTGAATTTTATTTATTTATTTATTTTTACAAGATAACATTTTTTCCATTTTCTTTTAAATCTGTTTTTTCTTACTATTTACTTGTTATAATCTTTAAGGTTTTTTTAGTTTTTTAATTCTTATGTTTTATAGGTTAATTTTATTACTATTTACTTGTTTATAATCTTTAAGTTTTTTTTTAGTTTTTAAATTCTTATCTTTTACAGGTTAATTTTCTTACTATTTACTTGTTTATAATCTTTAAGTTTTTTTTAGTTTTTTAATTCTTATCTTTTATAGGTTAATTTTGTTTTTTTAAACATTTTTTATGTTTTTTTTTTTTTTTTGTGTTTTGTTTTGTTTTGTATTTTTTTTTTAATTTATGTTTTGTTATTTTTTTAACTTTTTGTTTTGTTTTGTGTTTTTTCATTTTTTTAATTTTTTAATTTTATTTTATGTTTACATTATTCTTTTGAAATTTTAATGTTTTTTTGGGGTCATGATAAAATCTTTTACGCCATTATTTCAAAATGTTGAAATTTTATTCTTGAAAAAAAAGTGTTATATCTTTTTAGGGTGTTCAGGGTGTTTTTTGCACAAAATTTACCATTGAAAAAAAATGTTATTTTAACATCAACACTTTCCATTTTGAGAGTGTGCTTTGGACATTTTTTGCACAAAAAATTGGTTTTCACTGCCATTTTTAATTTTTAAAACATGTTGAAAATTTACCCTAGAAAAAAAAGGTGTTATTCCAGTATCAACACTTTCCGTTTTTACACAGTTTGATGTTTTTACGTAGTTCTTTGGCCAGAGTTTTCGTTTTGAGTTTATAGTTCCCGTTTCAAAGTTTACATTGTTCATATTAAAACCACAAATGAAGAATGAGATTTCATGTTGCAGCAGAAAAGAGAAAAAATTCAAGAAGTAATTATTGCCACACACAAGCCAAAACCTACAAAACTTATGGTTGTTACACAGGAACCAACCATACGAAGTTCAACTATAACTCAGCCTTTTTGGTAGTATTTTCTTTTTATGGTTTTTTAGGAGATGATTTCTGAATCAAAGGAAGTTACCTTACCACCCAATTTTTTGAAGGAAGAAGACCTAATGACACAAGTTCAAAAGAATCATTTACATTGAGATACATGGTTGCACGAGGACATGAAAGATATTCAACTGGGAAGAAGACCTAATGACACAAGTTCAAAAGAATCATTTACATTGAGATACATGGTTGCATGAGGACATGAAAGATATTCAACTGCGAGGGACATTGAGTTGCAAAAATTACTATCTTTTCACATCCTTTTACCATATTTTCACAAGCCTTTTCCCTTGATTTTAATCCTTTTCACTTCTTTTTAACCTCGTATTAAGTCCATTTTAATGCTTTATATGGGTTAGGTTCAAGATATTTTCCAATGTATTTCTTTTAATATTTTATGTAAATTTATGATTAAATATTTTAGACAAATAACATATTTTCACTTATTTTTCAAATTTGGATTCGTTTGTTGATAATTATAGCAACATGTGAATCTTGTAATAATGAAATTTTTTACCACTTTCTCCAAGTTGATATAACCAAATTCAAACTTGCTCTTCAACCATTGAATAATTGTTAAAGATCTAGGATCATTAATCAATCATCCAAGATATAAAAAGAATCTTGGAGCTTTTAATATGAACAATGGTCACTTGTTAGCAAAGATTTTGGAGTTATCTTTGACTACTAGTTTTTAGCAGATGATTGTAACCACATGAGAAACTTGTGGATATACATTTATTATTTATTATACCAGTTTCAAAGCAAACTTATGTACAAACCAGAGTACGTTCTTCATTATAAAAGAAGAATTAAGGAGCATATGTCCAAACTTATTATGGAATAGAGTAAAACTTCTTGATGTTTAAATTATAATTCTTTTCTAGTTTTATATGTAGTATGTTTTGATTTAGTTTTATGAATTTATAGTGCAATTTACTGCCCTCATTCTTTAGAGACCGAGCTCATTCCCTGAGATCATTGTGGTCTTTTCCTGTATTTTAATTTATGCAATTTTATTACATAAGTGTATTTACATTGATAAAAGTGTGTTTCCTTTTCCAATGATTATTTTTAGCTCATATATTAGTTCTCTTTATTAGCAACCATTCACGGAAAGAAGACGTGTCTAAATCATGTAAAGAGATAACCTAGTGACATCAAGGTCCTAATTGCATGTTTGGCGTTCAAAAACGTGGTTATTGCCAATAATGATTAAACTTGTTTTTGATTGGTAAGGAGTGGTGTGTTTCATTTCTATAGTTAATTTCTTTTATCTTCTTGAATTCTAATATCTATTTATTGAATTATATGATGAAATAAACTAAATGGAGTATTGTTGTAGAAGGTTTACATTTTGAAGATTGAATACTTAACTACAACCTGATTTACAACATTTATGGATAAAGTATCATTCAATGATGGAATTATCTTTTGTTTCATTTAGTTCATGCAATTGATTTCACAAGTTTAAGCATTAGTAGAATAAGTGGTGTGCATTTTAAGTAGATCACACTACAAATAATCTAATTCTACACACTGTTTGCATTTCATAAGTTTTCATACTTCGAATTGATAATAAAATGTAACAAGATTTAGACATATAAATGATTTGGTAGTGTTAATCTTACAACCATCATCTTAATCAAAGTTTGTTGGAGATTTCCCACTTTAGAGTAAAGAACACACTTATTGCAAGTTATTTTCTAAGAAGATCACCTTAATCCATGGACTCACAGTCATTTTTTTGTCATTGTAAAGAAAGAATTAAAGTTGATTGTAGCATGTTATACCATTTCCTTTTAGCCCTAATCATTTATAAAAATAACCCTCTAATATTGATACCTTGATTCCATTTTCCCTAATTGAATATGAATTAGTTTTGATCCATCATCACTTTCATTTACAAAATATATCTTAAACCCCCTTGTGTTGAAGGGGAGATGACCTAGAAAAGGAAAAGCTATTATGATGACAATGGGTAACCTGTCATCATTACCTAGGGTTGCACTTGCATTTTAGAGCTTTAGTACTTAATGTGAAGGATAAGGTTAGTTCACTCATAAAAAAGCATGTTCTATTTGCTGATTATATACCTTTCCCTATTTCTTCTATAATAGCCTCGCTTCGCAAAAAAAACCTCATCCACAATCTTCCTCTGTTAAAACTCATAAATCCAAAGTTTCCCACTTCTTTAGACATGATATAATCCAATCCACAAACTTTAATTCTTCAACAACTAATTACATGGATATATTTCCTTAAGAAGAAATCTGAAGTCTTTGACAGGTTTAAATAATTTAAGGCTCTGGTGGAAAACCAGACAGAGAAGAAGATAAAGGTGTTGAGGAAAAATAACAGTGGATAATTTTTCAGTAAGGAATATGAAGAATTCTGTAAGAAGTGTAGTATAGCATGACAGAAGACTACTCCATACACACCTGAGCAAAATAGAGTTGCAGAAATAATGAACAAGATGTTGATGGAAAGGGCAAGAAGCATGCTTAGTGGTGCTAGGTTAGGACAGGAATTCTGGGCAGAGGTAGTGGAGACAGCATGTTACCTAGTCAATAGATCACCTTCATCAGCGTTGGAGGATAAGACTCCACAAGAGGTATGGACTGGTAAGAAACCCTCTCTTTCACATTTGAGGGTATGTGGATGTGATGCATATGTACATGTTCCAAAGGAGAAACGAACCAAGTTGGATAGTAAATTTGAAAAGTGCATCTATATTAGGTATAATGATGGTTTAAAGGGTTATAAGCTTTGGAACCCAATAACAAGGAAGGTTGTGTACAACCGAGATGTGGTGTTCAGAGAGGTAAAAGATGTTAGTAAACATGAATTCCAACCAAAGGAACCTGAGAAGATAGAGTTTGAGCTTAAGGAGGAAGAATCAGACTCTACAACAGAGGAGGAATTAGAAGATGAAGAGCCACAAACTCCGGGTGTGAGAA
>APFE030204823.1:8161-27079 GCA_000404065.3 Pinus taeda
ACAACCTTCGAGTAATGGTTTGGATCGGTTTCACTCCTAGTGAGTCTCAGCTGCATTAGACAGCTATCAATCCTCTCATACTACGCCCGAGGTGTTTTGCTTCAAGCCATAGAGGGCTTTCTTCCACCTGTATACATGAGATTCCCTAATCATGATTCTCAAACTCCTCGGGTTGTTCCAAACCTGTGGACCTGCTACATGAGGGGAATGGTCCCCTTATAATATTTTCCTTTGGTACATTTCAGACATGTACCTTCATGCTTCTTTTTGAATTTAGGCATCCAAGTCACCATCTGACTCACAGACCTCCAGTGCTGAGTCAATGAACATGGTCCCCAGTGGACTTCCTGCAACTTGATACAACCCTGAACTCAAAAACATCTTTTAAAGATTTATTTTCAAACACGTACCTTTCCATCGATAAGTGCCATCCTGTAACATTTGACTTCCATTTCTGAGATGGACATCGGGTTCTTCTTGCGATCAGGTACATAAAAGAGATTCTAGGGTTCCTTGCTTTCGTGGAAGAGTCGACCATTTCCTTGATGACTTGCATTACCAGTCATTCCTTTGATCATTGAAGATGTCCCAGGAATGATTGTTATCTTCATCAAGAGATGTGTCTCTGCCATGTACAATCGCCGAACTTATTTCATCAAGGCATCTACCTTTCCTTCCACCCTTAGATCCGAACTTCCCAATGAAGTGATCATTAGATGGGCCATCGAAAACTTCCGCTGCAACATTCTAATAACATTCTCTGGTTCGACGTCACCCTAGGTGAATTATGAAAAACCCATTAATCCTTTTGTCTTGTCCCAAATGTCTTCGGTGATTGCTCTTTCACTCTTGCTTGGGCATTTTCTTCACCTCAGCTCTGATACCATGTTAATTTTCGGTATGTTCTATGCTAGAGCAATTTATTTAAATTTTCACAGAAAACAAGCCAAGACAAGAGGACACAAGATATGGCGCGAGCCAGGGACAAACCCCACAATGTGTGGGGAAACCCTTTGATCAAATCTTCTTTTATCTTCAAAGTTCAGCAAAGAAAGAGAGAGAGAGAGTACATTTACAACAGAAGTCAATACTTTGACTTGTCTAGATCTAACATAGATCATTTCGTATAATGATGAGATCAGTTGAAGACATTCTGCTTCAACTGATTCTCAAGGTTACTCCTTCACCTATCATCATGCTGCATCTCGTCCATTTGCTGCACCTTACTGTGTAGCACCATCATGCTGCCCATGATCATCATGCTGCTCATGCTCCCATCATTATGCTGCCCATACATCAAGCTGTCCTTATTATGTTGCATGTGCTGCCCTTTACTATTATGCCCATCATGCTGCACCTTAAGATCCTTCAACTTCATCCGGTAAGTGACATCACCTACAAGTATGTTGAGATGCTACTCATAGACATACTGAGATCATCATTAGCCTTTTCTAATTAGAGATAACATGTAGTTGACCCATATTCATTTATATACATGTGCAGGTAGGTCCGAAGTGAAGGTTGCAAGGATTTCCTCCAGAACCCTTATCATATATGCTTCAGCACCTTGACACAAAGAACCTGTACTCGCCTGAGATTGGCGTCATTTTTCCCGTAGTGCATATCTGCTCTTAACTACGACTACCTCGACTTCATATACCTAGGCTCTCTGTGGCTAGACTTCTTCATGCTTGACATCACAACAACTACCCTTTATGATAACTTTTGTGACAGCTGCGGCTACGATGTGAACAACGACTTCTAATAATGTTGCAGCTACTATGTGGACAACGGTGACCCAACGCATAGATTAGGGCATCGTATAATAACCATGAACAACGAATAAATGAACATCATCATGAATAGCATAGTGTTTCCATGATCTGTGTATTAGTGTCATCATTGACTGTGTATGAGTCTTCATGACCTGCGAGTAATGTCCATGATCTGTGTATGAGTATCATTAATGACCAGCGTAATATATGAATAGATGTTTTCATAAACAGCGTATGGACCAACGTATATGTGAACAACATCAGCGTGTATGTGAACAACGTTTTCATAAACAACGTATGGACCAGCGTATATGTGAACAACATCAGCGTATATGTGAACAACGTTTTCATAAACAACGTATTACTGTTTCATTAACCAGCATATACACAGCGTATCTATTGCTCCATGAACTGCATATGGGACAGCGTGTAAGGAGTCTCTATGCCTTGCGTATATGTGGGAGGGCTCCTTCCAGCTACGGTTTTACCATGAACAGTGTATAACAATACATTGCATATATGAGATATGACAATGTATTATGACTGTTTCATTCATGCCATCGTATGAATGTCTGTGTATATTGCTGGGGCTGCGTATAATCAACATGTACAACGTGATCCATGACTGCATGAAACCAACGTATAGCATCCACAGCGTATCCAATGTGAACATCATATATTATGAGCAGCTTATATCTTATAAGGTCGCCAAGACTGCGTTGGATTAGGGCATCATTAATCTAGGCCGGCGTACTCTTTTCGTGATTCTCCTTCCAAAAACCCAAGACGTGGAGAGGAGATCACATCAAGAATGAGTGTACCAATTGACATCAAAACTCTTTTATTTATACTAAAGCGAGCATGATGAATAGACACGTCAGTTGGGCTTCTAGAGCCTACATAATAGTTGGTCGGCTTGATAATAATTTCATAAACAAAATAAATTCATATCTCCATAAATACTTATCGGAATCAATCAGATGATCTTTGGATCAATCTTACACCTCTGGATGAGAGGGATCCAATAAAAATATCAACTACCATAAATAAGCCGACCCACATGGAGTTTGGCCCTAGTTGCCAATTTAACAGAACTAAACTAAGACCTAGATTTGTTAAACATATATGGATCTTTAAAGCATAGGGATTTTTGGAGAATATAAGGAAGAGGCTTCTACAATCTACTTGATTATAGGGGTAGACCTCATTATAACTTTGAGTAATAGAGGGAGGTGAGAGACCAAGGCCAAAAGCGACCTCCTATCAAAATTATTTCATGATTGAATGGAATATCCAAGGTTTAATAATAGTTAACAAACAAAATGCCAAGAAAAGTTTTTTCTTTGAAACCATCTTGCACACAAAACAAAACCAATTGATAACTAAATTAGAGAAAACTTTCCAAATGATCTTGTGAAAATCAAAACCACTTTCTCAATGATTACTAAATTAGAGCAAACATGATCCAACATGTTTTCTCCTTGCATCCAATTTTCCTTATTTGTCAAAACCATCATAAAGAAACATGGGCCATTCTCTCAATTCTTAAAATGCCAACGTGTCTGCAAACATGTATAATACATTGTTGATGACATAATGAAAACAATCCGCCTCTTAATGGGAAAAAATAAAAAGTGCACTCTTGCCAAACAATTTCCCCCTGTAGTTGATCTTGTTAGTAAGAGGGCAATAACTCACAAATTAAGCACAATCAAACAATACCACAATTTTTGTGCACCATATTTTGCTTTTTTGTTTCCTTGAGAACTCACATCTTGAAGACAGTATGAGAAATCAGTGATCAAGTCACCAAATCACAATAGTCTCAAGTTCATCCCCTAATGCTTTGCAATAATTACAGTTATTTTGGCATCTCTTTCATTTTCTTTTCATAGTTTCAATTGACCTTTCTAGTTAAACTTCCATTTCACTGTAATAACATCAAAGTTCCAGAGATTTGTGCCATGGTATTTGAATCATTTGCCATGTAAAATAAGTAAGATTTCGACTGGAGATCCTTATGGAATTGGTTGAATGGTATAGTTATTTAAGTTCCTAACAATTTTGCACCAAGTTTTGGGGACTATTGTCGAAGAGACACACAGACAAGGTTGGTAGACGCACGCACATGGATGTGGTTGGTAGAAACACACACTCATATCTTTGTGAGAGATATATAGAAGTGGAGATACTTAAATAACATGTCTAAAGTACATTATTAACAATGCAATGAAATAATGCTCCTAAAAAAATTGTGCATATAAAGTAGAAGAACTTACCAAACATGGGTGTCAAAGCAAATTTTACTAATATTGAGCCAGTGACCAAACCTAAGTCAACTGACACGAAGACACGGGACACACAATACATGCAAATCTGAGTGTCTGACACAGGCACGGAGACCCCTCGAAACATGACATGTAGGACATGTAATTCCCATTCATGATACAAATTCAGACATAGATCTAGATTCTACATTGTAATTTTAAAATTTGTAAGTTGTACAATGTAACATTATGCATACAAATACAATTGTGACAAATTCATCAATGATCTAGTAGGAGAAAGACAAGAAACTACAATTTTCTCATTAAGTCATCAAAATCAAAATGTGTTACATATGTAGTAGCAATGCCAATGGCAAATAGAAATAAAAAATACAAAACAACTACAAGGTAGTAGGTAGCTCACCAATCATCATCATCATCAAAGTCAACATCACTGTCATGGTCACCACTACTCTCCTTTGTTGCATCCTCCTCCTTTGCATCCAATGTAATTTTGCATCTATTAGTGTGGAGGATGACTCCTCAAGAGTATCACCATCATCAAAAGTGATATGCTCTAGCACTGGATCATTAAGATCCAAGTTGGTTAATGCCAACTCAATGTTTCTGTCCCAACCCATATCATCAGGAAAGACATCCCACATCTTTGTCTTTCTGTTCAACCACTCATCCCTCTGCCTGTAAATAAGACAACGGTTGGTGTGCACATACACCATTGTCTCTACCCTGGACTGCTCAAGCCTTCTCTTCTTAACACTATACAAATTTCCATATGTGCTCCAATTCCCCTTGCAACAAGAGGATGAAGTCGCTTGAGAGAGCAGCCTCATGGCTAATTGCTGTAGAGGAGGGTTTGCTACCCCATGATTTGCTCACCAAGAATAGAGCTTTTTAGCCCCCTTGTCTCTAATCACATCATAGCTTGCAAATTGCTCAGTGCCAATGGAAAAATCTGCAAAGGCATCCTCCATCTCATCAAGGGATGCTCTATCATGAAATATCTACCTCAATGCATCCTTCCTGCCCTATGAAATTTCACCATCCATGTGAAGAGGGCATCTGCGGGAAGGTCCACCATTTAGCCACTCATGGTTGTAGTATTTTGGGTTCAATGAGTGAGCCAAATAATGCAAAAGTGTGCAATTCTTATCCCATTTGTTAACAAGAATATCCTGTATGCTGGTGAAGAAGATCTTTGATGATGTCTCATACTTAGGGCACTCACTCTGTAAAATAATGGTCCTTGCAGACTCAATCATGGAATCCCATCCCTCATAAACATCTCCTAGGATGGGTTTGTTTGTATCTGCAAATCGTAGCAAAGCAATGATAGGGTCCATGATCTTAATAGTGAGACCTACCCTCTCCCACCAAGCATCATCTAAGATTGTGTCCTTGACTCTTTTGGAGGCTGCTTGATCTGCCTTTTTCCAAAAAGACCAAAACTTTGAAATAACAATGGCCCCAAGAGTGGTCTTGACCTCCCTCAATCTCTTCAACATGATGAATGAAGAGGCAAATCGTGTATCTACAATCTTCAACAATGACAGATGGGTGTACTTCTTGTATATTGTAAGGACATTTTTATGATTTCATACAAAGTTGCAGATATGTCGTGCATCCTCAATAATACTTACAATCCAAGGCACATCATTAGAAATAGATTTAAGTGCTAAATTCAAGGTATAGAAAATGCAAGGTGTCCAAAATACTTGTGGATATTTAGCTTCCAAAATCATGTCAGCAACCTTGCAAACAAGTGCATTGTCTGTAATTATTTGCACACAAGAATCAACACCTACATCTTCAATAACTTTAATGAACGACTCACCAATATATTGTGCATCCTTGTATTGTCCAAGTGCATCCACTAATTTCAAGAAAACTGGTCCATTTAAAGAAGATGCCATGAAGTCGATGAGTGGGTGGCATGTTGGATCTGTCCATCCATCAAAAACAATACTAACCCCAGATGTTGGCCTTGCCAATTTGATAGGCTCAAGCATTTGTCCACCTCTTTCTTTGCCTTAGTCAACAATGTGGTTCTAAGCTTCTTTAACCCAAGAGGCAAATACCTTGATGGAGCCCCTTGAGTTAGAGCTCGACACATCTCAAGAAATAAAGGTGAGTGTGCAAAATTAAAGGATCTGAAGTTCTAATAGAAAAAGAATGTAATGGTGAGATCAAACTCTCCTTGTATCTCTCTCTAAAAAAACTTGTCCATTGGACCAGGTGCCACTACCTTTCTTTTTTCTGCTTAACCCACACCCCCACAAAAACTCTCAAATGGAAATTTGTTGTTGTTTTTCCTCAAGATTGGAAGGGGGTCATCATTCTTGTTTTTCTAGATGATGCAACCACCCTTGCCACACCAACATTGGCCGCTTTTTCCATTTCTTTCCTCTTAGCTAAAGACACCTGTCTACATGCTCCAATTCCACAACCTAGTAAGGCCAACAAATGAGCTTTCACATGGTAATAAGTGCTCTTGAAATGATTGTTGCATTTCCAACAAACATAGCCTCCTCCTTTCAACTTGGTGCTTAGCACTTGATCTCTTGTGACATACTTCCACAAGGAATATTTGTTTTCTTGAGCCTATTATCTTTCTAAATCCATTTTGCCCTCAACATTTGAAGTTGTTGTTGCAGCCTCACTTCCAATAGAGGGAACACTTGCAGACCTTGATGAAATTGAAATAGAAGGGACATCGCCAATGGGAACATTCTGCCCCTTCCCTGCTGCCCTTGATTGAGCCATATGTTCTGTAAAAAAAAATATAGAAAAGAATGCACAAACTTGTAAAAAAATGGACATGCAAACTACTGTAGCAAAAATGCAAAAAAAATAGAAGCAAAATTCACTTCGTGCTTAAATCACCTCCAAAATGCTACCAAACCCTTTGCTAATCGCTCCTACACACCCACAGCAACAGAGAGACTCAAGAATGAGTGAGAATTCTGCCCAAATCAGGCTTTAAAGGCCACATGACACACTTTTTAGAGGGACATGTGTGCCTAAGTCAGGACTCACGTGCCCTTGGAATCCGACCCACGTGCCCATCGAATCCCACGTGCCAGGGCACATTGGACACAAGAATCAGACACGTGTCCTAGAGAATCATGTCCGATTCGTGGGATTCGAGACACAAGGGGGGGAGGACGAATTCGGTTTCTAAGGACCAAACCAATCAACCCCCCAAAACCAAAAGCAAATCCCCTAAGGTTTTGCTAGGGAAGAGATAAAAACCATGCAAATTCAAACCATAGGAGACAAATTATGCAATGTTGATACATAAAAGTAGCAAGTTTTAAATAATAATTTCAATAGACATTGTCATTGGTGAAATTAAACTACCCTCACCCACGTAAAAAATGTAGATATAGAGTACAAGATCCTACTAAACATGAGAATCAAAAACAACGTTATCATGTCAAACCAGCAACTAAATCAACGCAAACCAAAACAAAAACTTAACTGCACACTGTTTTCTTTGCGAAAAAAAAAAATTGATACAAATCCAAACTAAACCATTAGACACAAAATATACACACAACAAAAACAAAAAAACAAAAAAATCAATAATAATGTATAAGCATGTAAAGATGAATATAACAAAATTGCATCAAGTACATCCTTTGCATGTTTAGACTCGGGATCGTAAATCCATGACCTTAAGGGACAAAATCAATCCCAATTCCTATTGTGGTGGGAATCGCTGCAAATAATCCAAGAATCCAGGATAAGTCTATCAATAGAGCAGGGCATCATTTAATAGGCAATTGACAGGTTTTAGCATTTAGGGTAGTCGTAGGGTTTGGACCAGAAATCTCCCAAACCCAGTCCAATCATCTGGTTTTGCCGATTCTTTCTCTAATAACATTGGTCAACACTGTTGTTGCAATCATCTACCATCATAAAAACATACCACATAGTATTTTGGCACGTGCTGTGTAGATAACAGTTTCATGGTCTAAAAGTTTGAATCAATGCATGGATATTTTTCTTGCAGAAGTTGTACCACATGGACGTCAATTTGGATAGACGGCATCCAAATGTACTCAAAAACATCAAGGGTTATCTCCATACCTCTCTGTTTTCTGCAGTAGCACCTAGGGGACATCGTGAAGCCACCCACAAACTTAGGGGCATGCCCTTCCAAACAAGCATTTCCACTCACAATGCCCAAGTCCTCAGGGATGGTAGATGTAAGGGATGCATCTCTAAGGGGTAGATATGGGTTCCCATGCAACATTAGTTGCTACTTATCACAGCATATCTATCAATGTATCATAAACTCAACTGTGGAGATTTCTAGAGTCTCCATTGCCCCAAAATAAGAAATTTGTTAACAAGAAAGCTCCTAGCCTTTAGTTAATAAAACTTCATATCAGAAACAATCATTCTGGTTCTCTTAGTCTAAAGCACAACAAATCTGATTGAAGAACATAATAGAAACAATAAATCTCATTGAAGAACATGATAAAAAACTATCTGCTGTGGCACATGTAAAAGAAACAACTCTCCCTGTTCCTTGAACGACCAAGGGAAGAATTCATGAGAAAGAATGAGGGCTGTTCTCTAGAATTGGACCAGATTCAAATTTCCTTTTTCCATGCTAACCATGTATTTCTACACACTTCTATCATACATTTAAGAAATAGTACTGTTCATGGAAGTGTGCCATGCAAAAGCCATTGACCCTTGTCTGCGAAGAAACAATTACAAATCACACTAGATTGTGGCACACTGGATTTTGATGGGCAGATGGTAGTAATTGGATTAGTATAACAATTTCAATTTGTAGAAATATTGAAAGAAAAATAAGATCTAGCCCATTCCAGAAAGTTTTATACATGAACGACTTTGAGTTATGAAAATTGAAACCTTCCAATACGACATAAAACTCATTTTTAATGTATCCAAAATAGAGTCTACAGCCTAGACACTTCAAATGCTAAACACAATGTTCAACAAATAATAAACCTGTAGAAAAGAATAATTGTATAATCACATCAGTTCTCATGCATCAATCCGTATTTAAGCAAGTTATCTTATAAGTTATCCACTATGGCATCATGGTCTAAAAATAGAAATGCTCTCAACTTGCAAGGAGCAGAGTCTAATCAGGGATTCTGATACAAAACATCCACTAGTGGAAGTCCTAAATATGAATAATAATGCAACAACACTCTGCACAGCATCAACTGTAAGCGAGTACTTTTGTTGTCTTACAAGCATAGATAAGAATGAGCTCCAAATCCTGGTTGAGACCCTAATCATCTGCTATCTGATAGAGTCTGCATGTAAAGCGCAATTAACCAAACAAAACAGATTCAAGATCTGCACAGCAGTTTTAGATTCTAGACACTAGACTTTGTCAGGATGAAAGAAAAAATCATGGTCAAGCACATTAGGAACATGATATGCAGGAAAAACTATAATTGTAATCATCAATTCAGTGCATGGAACAGTGAAATTGACCAAAGCCACTTTCAAAATGTCCTTTGCCCCAAAATAAATAAAGTTTCTTACAATTAATCCATATTTCTGACCTAAAAATAAATCCTTCCCTTCATTCACTTTGATTAAATAGTTATAGTTAGACAAATGCACCAAACACATTTCCAAACATGGGTCGGATGTCTAATCTGCAT
Source organism: Pinus taeda (assembly GCA_000404065.3). Taxonomy (NCBI): domain Eukaryota; kingdom Viridiplantae; phylum Streptophyta; class Pinopsida; order Pinales; family Pinaceae; genus Pinus; species Pinus taeda. Next base: position 17,882 of record APFE030204823.1, read on the forward strand.
TTTCACTTTTTTCAATATCCTGTTGAAAATTCCAACATGAATTACTTGGTAACGCTCACCATGCAACCCATTGCAAGGACATCAGTTGCATGATTGTCCACTTTCACCTGAGAGACATTTGCAAGGTTTAAATCAACATAACACAATTGTTTTTCATACTAATTACGAAATCTAGAATGTTATAAAATAATTGCCACCACTGCACCACATAGATCATGATTTTATGCAAAGGTAAGCAACACAAACAGAAAACATATACTAAGTTCTAAAATAAAACAATATACCAAAAAAGTCAGACTTTCTTTTCTGAAGATTGACCACTTTCAACTAGAAGTTCTCCATGGTGGACTGCTTGTCTATCAATTCCACAATAAGAAGCCTCAGACATGGCCTTAGGCAGGGGTCGATTGCCAAAGTCCTCAGGAAAGCAATCAAATTCTGGTCCAAAATTAAACTGCACTGTACAGTTAGGTTGATTTGGAAGGGTGTAAAAGGAAGCTGCAGGGTAATATCTGCCACCATTTATATCCTTGAAAGCAACACCTTGACATATCCCATTTATAAAGAATGATATCTCGCTTCCTGCACACATTTTAAAGAGGTGAGGTTAACGGCTACAAGAGTTTAAGAAAATGTTATAATCAAGCTTGTAACATAGGCAAGGCTGAGAAACAAATTCAATAAAATGCAGCCAGTAAAAAGATCAACTCAAACTAAAACCTTGTTATTTTCCCTGTTGTAACATCTTTTTGGCAAAAAAAAAAAATTAAAATATTGAAGATTTTTTATTTTTTGCAATTATGTAATGTTTTGTTATTATATTGTTTTTTCATTTAGAACCTAAGTTGCATGAAACGGGGAAATATTGTTTTTTCATTTAAAACCTAAGTTGCACAAAACAGGGAAATGTGTACGAGTTTCCGAAATGGGCACGGGTACGAAACTTGACCCGCCCAAATTTTGGAAATCGGGAAACGCGATCTATATACATATATATTAGAATTTATGATATTTAAGAAATGTTATGTGCGATCATAAAGCATACATGATACATTATAATTTATTACATTTAAAGTTTAAACATTACGATTAAATTTACATCACATTTACTCCTGAATGATCACATAATAAAAATAGAAATATCAGAATATCCAAAATCAACCTTTAATATATATCCAAGTCTCAAAATCAGCCTTTATTATATATATGAGGCTACAAGTACAATAAAGACTATGAGGTTGCAAGAACTATAAGACAAAAGACTAATCCTTATCATCATAATCCTTGTCAAAAATAAAAGCAAAAGCATGCTCAACAGTGGATGGTGGTGCTGAAGAAGATGATGGGCCAATTCCACTTCCAAGCTGGACCTCAATATTTAGGGCAGCAAGAGAGAGATCCAAATCAAGACTTTCTGCATTCACATCCCATTCTTTAGAAGGAACATTGTTTTATTCTGGGCCCCTATGAGATGCAAGGCGAAGGTTGGAGTGCACATAAACAAGATCCTTTACCTTTTGTGAGCCCAACCTATTGCGCTTCAAAGAATGAATAAAACCATAGGTGCTCCAATTCCTTTTTGCGGATGAAGAGCTTGCCACTTGTGAAAGAACACGAATGGCAAGGTTTTGCAAATGTAAATCATTTGCTCCATGACAAATCCACCACCTAATTGGATTCATGGTGCTTCTCTCCTCCAAAACTGATATATCTGCATAATCATCTAATCCTGCAACAAAACTGGCAAATTCTTCCTTTACCTCCTTGTATAGATGAGATGGAAATATTTTCATAAGGGTTTTTTTCACCCCATTAGCCACCTCTCTATCATTATAGGGTGCCTTCCTTTTCCCATTGCTTTGAGCACTAAGCTCCTCATCACAAAATTTGGGGTTTAAGGCATGTGCTAGATTGTGCAATGGATTGTTGAAATTGTTCCACCTATCAACAATGATTTTCTTGACTAAATCAGGAAAATGATCATCACAAACAAAACTTGTGGAGACTCTTGTGAAATGATTTCCGTAGTTTTCTCAACCATGGAATTCATGCCACCATATACCTCTCCTAAGAAAGGTTGGTGTGTGTCAACATTCTGAAGAAGGTCAAATGCAGGGGTTGTGAACTTTAGCAAGAAAACTATCTTTCTCGACCAATCCTCATCAAGGCACAATCTACGCACCATATATCCCTGCTTTGAATCTGCGTGTCTCCACTCAACCCAAAGTTGACTCACCACCATAGAAACTAATGCATGCTTAACGTCAACAAGGCGGCACAACATCAGAAAGTTTGAGGCATATCTTGTCTCATCAACTTTTAACAACTCCATTTTGGAGTACTCTCAAAATATTGCCTGAGATTGGTGGTGGTTGGTGTTGAATTTAACAATCTCCCTTGCTTCCCCTATGATTTCCTTTATCCATGGAACTTTTTTTTTGTTCAATCTCCTCTAAGATCAGATTCAGATTATGGACAATGCAGGGTGTCCAAAAGATGTGGTCATACCTCCCCTCAATAGATAAAATTTCACATTCCTCTCGCTCTTGCCACAAGAAATTTTTAATTTCTTTTCTCGTGTTCTATTTGGAGTCTCCTCCCACATATTTAGACGACCATGTCCAAAACCAGAAGGCACATGATTTGAAGCATCCATGGAGCAAGTCTTGTAGGCCTCTTTTGATGTATATTTGAAACTTATTTTGGAGACACCTTGCAGAAGTTTTTGAAGTCTATTTGGAAAAGGTTAGAGCCTAGGAGGATTGGAGTCCTCATTTTGACCAAGTTGGTGCTTGGATTTGTTGAGAGGAATGGAGTCTTCATTTTGACCATGTTGGCGCTTGGATTTGTTCAAGGTTGGAGCATTGAAGGAGTTGGAGATTTTGTTGTACAAGTTGGAGCTTGTGATTTGTTTTAGAGGATTGGAATCCTCACTATATTCATCAATAAAAATAAAAAATTGTTCTGTTTCTTGTGTTCTGGTTTAACTTGTGATAAAAATCTTAATTGGCAAAATAAAACAATTAAAAGAAATATTGATTCACCCCTTCTCAGTATTTCCAACAAAATTCTACAATCTCATTTCATATGGTCTCTCAAACCCAAAGACAAATGATTGAAAAATTTCTTTCTTTTGCCACTGCTGCTTTTAAATTATTCTTTTAGTATTTGGGCTTCCACATTGAGACTAATGATTCCAGAATAGCAGATTGGAAGTGATTGACAGAGAATATAGGGAAGGATCTCTTTATGAAGTCACGCGTGGTTATCCTTGGGAGGTTGACTGGTATAACCCCTCAACCAAAAAATGATGACCGCCGAACTCACATTCAGATGCCTTTGGTCTAGCAACAACGAATCTCTAGGAATTCTAGTAGTTTAGTGGGAAAAAATCTTCAATCCCAAGTCTGTGAGAGTGTAGGGTTTGAAAAACTTTCGTTTTCATCTCATGGACTCTAGCTGCAAAAAGGGTTTGGAGAATCAACACTGATCAACGCCTTTCAGAACATACACTATTTGGGAAGTATAGTCATCCTCTTAAGTTGATCAATAGGATATCCTGCCAGAAGAAAACGGGTTACATGATGTGGAAAACTTTAGTGGGATCATTTGATACAGTTGAAAACAGTGGTGTAAATATTTCAATTTTATCATAAAAGATTATGAAATCACTATCTTAATTTTGCCAATGTTTGCCATTTTCACTGGTATTTTGGTGGTGCCTTGATTTTGTCAATGTTTGCTATCTTGGCCGATATTTCCCTTTTTTTGGAATTTTCCGGGCCCTTGCCAATTTTATCCTGATCTTCTATGGGCAGGTGGGTGACAGAATACGCGTTGTAGTGGATGGCAATGCATTGGGAGGCATGGAACCAGGCTTTGAAAGCTCAGTTAGTTTGCTTACTAATCAACACCCAACAAATCTGAAACTACTTGTGGTGTCTCCCACTCAGAACACTTAGATGGTCTGTGCGATAAGCAAAGTGGGAAGATTATAGCTGATGGACCACTATTACAGGTACGGAACTTTCACAAAGAACAACATTTCAAGGCTCCAATTATCTTACAAGATGAATAAGATATTCTAAAATGGGTCACCCACCCTCAGACAGGTCAGTCAACTATCCATTTAAGTTACAAAGAATCATTTCTAAAACACGAGGTCTAGATGTAAAAATGGGCATGGAAGATGCTACGGAAGACCCAAAGTCCAGCGTAAAACTTACTCCTATATGTGGCTTACACCTAAATGTGGTTGCCTTGGAGAATAAAATATTGTCATGTGATAATCTGCAAAGAAGGGGATGAGAGGGTTCTAGAAAATGTTTCCCCTGCATTGAAAACTCAAAATTTGTCTCACACATCTTTGTGCATTGGCATGTCTCCAATGAACTGCGGTAGTATGTCAAGTGCATGAAAGTGGGCATATGTGATTGGAAAGGGGAGAGCCTGGAAAATGCATTAAAATTATGGTTTAAGAAACAGAAAGATGAGTAGCACGTCCCATTTCCTTTTTCTGTATACATAGCAACCATGCCTGTGCCAAAATGAAGCCATATTCGAGGTTATAATTAGATGTGCACTGCCATTTCTCCAATGAGCTGCGGTAGTATGTCAAGTGCATGAAAGTGGGCATATGTGATTGGAAAGGGGAGAGCCTGGAAAATATATTAAAGGTATGGTTTAAGAAACAGAAAGATGAATAGCACGTCCAATTTCCTTTTTTGTATACATAGCAAGCATGCCTGTGCCAAAATGAACCATATTCGAGGGTATAATTAGACAGCTAGCACAGGATTTCTACAGGCTAAAACAGTCCACCACGGGGTTGAAATGGTCACCCAATGTGAAATGTCAGAATTGGATTCCAGAACTGATCATCAACCAACATATGGATACTGTTATGACACCTCAGAAGGAAACCCTGGAAGGGGAGGTGTGGGTGGTGTCTTTATCCTGCCAACAAACAAGAGGATCACCTTCCAGTTCAGGCTTGGTCATTGCACAAATAATTTCACTGAAACCAAACCAGCCGCTATACTAACATTCATCGCATAGGAGAAAGGTATGGAAGAACTGACAGTATGTCGTGATTCCAAGCTTGTATATAGCTGGCTGTCTGGCACATTGCAGTGTAACAAAGCAGTGCATTGCTCCCAAGCTTTCAGATTCGGAATCTTTAGTCATCTTTATAGAAAGCGAAATGAGGAGGCGGATCAGGCAACCCAGAGGATGCATTACTGTACACTGTCACGGTTTCTGGAAATAGGTTTTAACATCATCTTGGGAGTCAATTCAAAGTCTCCCGAAGCCTCTCAGCACAGTGTCGTGTTGAAGAATCTGAAGCAGAGGTATTTTGACTAATTTTTATCCTATCCACGCCTATCTCATACACACAGCACCGTATCTTCTTCGCCACCGTCAGCACCTGCAGTGGCGTCCAACAACCGGAGCAATTCACCAGCATCCGCATCGCCATGAATATTTAGCACACAGTGAATTTTGAGTTGATCATTGGCATCAAACCCCGAAAGGAAACGGTGGCTTTAAGATAGGTAAAGTAACGGGGGTTTTGTTGTGTTTTGTATTTTGGCTCTAATATTTAGGTGTCTGAGCAGTGTGAGCATAGCAGAGTGGGCAACAGCGAGTAGTGAGCAGAGTGAACAGTGTGACAGAATAAAAGATTATGCAGCAAAAGCAGCGAGCAAGGAGCAACGATAAGCTCCACAGCAGGTAGCAGTGCGCACCATTTTTGGCATTTTGACTTTATAGACCTACATATTTTTAGAAACAGGGTTGACGATAAATGCATTTAAACATGATAAACAATTTTGGCATTTTGACTTTATAGACCTACATATTTTTAGAAACAGGGTGGACGATAAATGCATTTAAACATGATAAACAATTCTAGTAATAAGGGAGGAGAAACAAATATTCAAGTTGACAACATGCAAGATAGTGAAGGCAAGGAAAGACAAAATAAGGCAGCAAACATAATTATTAAAGGGGTGAAGGATTATGAAAAAAATACATAATTATTAAAGGGGTGAAGGATTATGAAAAAAATGAATGTACTCTTGATCTTGCAAGAGACTTAATACAAGTCTTGACCTTGCAAGAGACTTAATACAAGTAGCTATGGCAAGGACAAATATGCCAAGCATGAAAGGTGGATAAGTTTTACGAGGAGAGAGTCAGACCCATAAAAGTCATTATGCCTAGCTTGCATGATAAATATATCATTCTAAGCAAGAAACATTTCTGGAGGGGTTCTTGTTTTTTCCTAAAAAAAGATTTAACTGTAAAACAACAGGAGAAAATAAGGGAGGAAATTTTAAAGTTTACGACAACAAGAGATGAAGGCAAGAGAGCATGGATTTATAAAGGCAAAGTTGTGATAGCACTATTTTGACCTCCTTCCAAAACAAAGCAGCAAGATGGTAATAAAGAAGAGACAACAAACTCTTCAACAGGAAATTAGAAAGCAAGGTTAGTATGGAAAAGCAAGGACAAGACTCAAATGTGAGTCTTGCATGTCAAAATAAATAGTAATCAAGTCAAAACCAGGTTTCCTTAAGATTAGTTTGTTGGAACTGCGGAGGTTACCCATGGAGGTGAGGACCTGGGTTAGGGCCTATTGCGGAAGATAGAGACATAATTTGCTTCATTGAAACACATGAGCATGAAGAGTGCGCAAAACACCTCTGTTTGAAGGACACTAGAAGATGGCAGTGTGGAACAACGTAGCAGGGAATGTAGCAGGGAATGGCAAAGGGCACTGGGTATCATGGTTTTAGTAAAGGAGAAAGAAAAAAAAGACTCAAATAAGCAATTCATTTAGTTTAAATTATTCCAAGTGCATTCCAAATTTGAGCGGTGATATGCTCTCCAGGTTGGAAGTCACAAATTTAAAGCATTCAAGAAAACATGAGTCAAAGATATGGGAACTGGAACATACCAGGCACCACCTGTGGTGCTTCGTCTACTGCATTGCTGTGATGATCATGAAGCTGGCCCTCGTACTCACTGCCATTGGGCAAATTAATATAAAACCCAATAACGTCACCCTCCACGTAAGGTCCATCCCCATAGGGCTCTCTGATAGCCTTATGAACTTTAGTGCCATCAACATCTCTGTAGGCATAGCTATTCCCATCATAACCCACAGGAGCGTCAACATCTCCTTTCTCTGTAGACCATCCCAATCTGGTATGCCCAGTTTTACCGAGGTAAACAACGTTGATCTCAAAATACCATGCCCCCTCCACCACACCCCTAGTAGCCCTCACCGTTCTGTATCCTTTACTACTCGCTGCAATCAGTCTATCTTTACTCAGCTCAATCTTTTTTGCCTTGTGGATCTTTGACAGACAAATCCTCATGTTTGGGTTGTCATCCTTATCCTCATCATCAAGCAGCCTGGGGGTGGGAGTTATGAGAGTAGTATCTTTTGCTGCGGGATTGCCATTAACCCTGTTCTTCTTACCCGACTTCCTGGATGCTGATCTGGTCCGGGCATTAGTGTTTCTCCTTTTGGGCTTTTTAATAACAGTATCTGTCCCCACCATTGGAGCCAGTAATTTCCTCTTCAGTGATGTTCTAAGCTTGGGGGCCACAGTATCCTCTGAGGCGTTATCCTTATACCCACTTTCGTCGCTCTGATCCTCTTCTCCTTTCATGCCTCCCTGTTCTTCGAATTCTTCCTCTCCTCCGACACCAACACCGACTTGGCAAGATGACCCGTGATCAAAGGGACGTTTCTGCTGTTCTGCAGAATCATCCAACCCCTCATCATACTCCTCGTCGTCCGAGATCTCAATTACATTCCATGAACTTCCGCCATAGTTGTGATAGGATGGACGATGAGGATCCATTGAGCCGTGAGCTAGAGTAGAGTATGCAATCACGTAGCAATCCAACAGAGTTTATATTTCTATTGCCTTGTTGCCTTCAATATTCTATTGTCATATTAGTTTTCTCTGATATTTAAAAGAGGCTGGCAGAGATTTAAGGGTATTTCCGGCACATTGTCGTTGTAGTACAAGTTTACGCAACTAAATTATTTCCGGCACATTGTCTTTGTATTACAAGTTTACGCAACTAATTGGCTACCTTCCAAATTTAGAGGTAAACTATTTGGGTTTTTTTTTAATGAATAGAGGTAATTTAGTAAGTTTTAAAGATAATTGGTTTACCATGACTTCTTTTAATTAGATTTATTTTAATTAAACTATTTTACGTAGGCATTGTGTGTAAAGGCAACATGACTAAAGCATTATGTGTAAGGGAGTGGGGCAATGAGTTTTGCAAATTTCTAATAGATGATTGCTTAGGGCACGAGGGGGCGGGGGTTGGGGGTGGCTCTTCAAAATGGAAATGGATGAAGACAATTTGTGTGGACAATTTGTGCGTCAATGGATTTTTATGTACCATAGAAGACCTATTTCGTGGACGTTCTAAGACGTTTGATCTTTTGTGATTCGTGTCAATCCAAAAGCACAACATATCACATTTACTGGTTTTTATATGAGGGAAAAGGAGAGGGTGGAGGAAGGTTCTAAAGTCACGTAGAGCTTCAAATATGGTGGTAGGGAACAATGTTGGGGTAGTTGAGGTCCTAACTCTATTATAGCATGGTTTGATTGGGAGGTTTGTAGCAAAAGTATTCAGTTTGGCATCTTTCAGGAGATGGATGGAGAATTATTGGGTTCTTGTTTTAGGTTATTCACCAGTTTTCTATATTCTCACTCGGGGAGGGTTCTATGTGGTATTATGTTCGGAGGAAGAATTATTGAATATCCTTAATCGAGACTAGATATGGGAGAAGTTTGGCCCTATTATGCAAAGGTGTCGCCTAGAATTTGATTTGCTTTGTGAACCATTGTCGACGCATAGAATTTGGGTTATCTTGCCCCGATTTCCCATGATGTTTTAGTCAATTAACGTGCTAGAAGCCATCAAGAATAGGTTGAGTCTTTTTGTTGGTCTTAAGGAAGATTGTCTTACGAAGATTGATTAACATTGCACATGGATAAATATAGAGGTTGACCTCTAGGAAGGGTCAGTGGAGGATCTCAATCTTATGTGTCAAGGACGAGAGTGGAGGAAAATCATAGACTATTGTCCAATTCCTTTCCAATATTATGTGTGAAAGTGGGTTGGTTGTTTGATTGTTTGGTTGGCGGGGGGTGGGGG
>APFE030204847.1:0-11201 GCA_000404065.3 Pinus taeda
TGGCACTGAGGTATATCATTGTAAAATATCATAACCTCCCCACTCTAAGTTCCTGTTCTAGGGGCATTTCAAATATGCTTTCCTTAATTTCTCAAGAATCCCCTTGGGAATGTGCACTAAAGAGTGCCAATATACTTGAATTGCTTCCGATATAGCCTTAAGTAGAGTCAATCTCCCTCCCTAAGACAACCACTTGTTACACCATAAGTGTATTTTTCTCTCATTTTTTCCAATAATCTAATGCCAACTATGTTTATCACCATTTGGTTTCAAAATGAAGCTAAAGTATTTGAGGAAAGCATCTAAATCAAATTTATTTATGGAAACAATTGCTTGAAAAAATCTTGTACCTCTTCAGTTATATTATTAAAACTAATTATAGGTGTGTGCACATTAATTTTCATTCCCATGGCCTTCCATTACAAATGAAAAATCTATTGTAAATTTTTCCCTTATACTAGAGAACCATTAGTGAAAAGTAATGCATCATTGATAAACAAATGATGAGTAAAATGTTATTCCCCTCTTATTCTAATGCTTTTAATAACTCTCTTTCTTTTGGATTTTACAGATACTAAAACAGTATTAGTAAATCACCGAGATTGGGCCGCCAAGCTTCTGGAATCCTTATGGGCTTATCAAACAAATTGGCACAACGCTATTCACTATTCACTTTATCAACTCATTTTTTTTAAGGAACCTATATTTCCGATCGAGTTTGAAGTTACGACTCTCAGAACTGCCAAGGAAATCAGACTAGATCTCACAGAAGCACAAAAAAAAGAAAAGTTATAATAAATCATTGAACTTGATTAAATTTTCCTTCTTACCTTACAATGCATTTCCATAGTCCAACAACCATGAGTTAAATGGCATGATCAGTTTATTAAAAGGAAAAAAATTCATAAAGGGGATTGGGCGTTGTTATATGACTCCAGATTCCAAGACTTTCTAGGTAAACTCCAAACAATATGAATTGGCCCTTACAAAGTTACTGAAGTTCATGACAATGGAACCGTGTGCCTTACTACAATTGATAATTTTGGCATTTCTTTCCTTACTAATGGGCATCAAATTTTTTTGTATCATCAACCACTTACACAAGAATATTTTCTTCACAAACTTGATAATGACACAAATTTGTAGGTTGTAGTTGATCAATGAAATGTCCTCGCAGTCACAACCGGGTAAATTTCTTTTGAAATCTTCTTCATTTTGTACATAACGTAAATAACTTTATTTTATTTTTTTGTGTTAGATATGGAAAAATGACTGAAATTTTAATCACAGCTGTTTCCTTAGTCACAATCGTTGTTTCCTTAACCACTATTGTTATTTCCTTAACCACAATTGTTGTTTTCTTAGTCACAGTTGTTGTTTCCTTAGTGATAGTCATTGTTTCCTTAACCAAAGTTGTTGTTTCCTTAGTCATAGTTGTTGTTTCCCTAACCATATGTGATGTTTCCTTAACTACAATTGTTGTTTACTCAGTCACAATTGTTGTTTCCTTAGTCACAATTGTTGTTTGTTTAATCACGGTTATTGTTTCCTTAACCACAATTATTGTTTCCTGAGATGCAATTATTATTTCCCTAACCTATTGATGTTTCTATTTGTTTAGGGTAACTAACATTTTTCATCCCTTCTTTGTTATGTTGGTTGGATAACTAACTTGTCTAATGTTTATCATTGGAGAATGGTTTATAAGAAATCATTATCAAAATTTTGAAATTTCCTTAATCTTTAACTCCCCTGGTATTGTAAGAAATCTATAAAAATTCTCATGATGTATTCCCCCCATCACCACTTAAGGAGCAGTCTTTCATCCCAATTTATAATGATTTCACGACCATAAACTTTGAGGACAAAATTAGCAAGCTAAAAAGTAATTATTATAATACTTTTTACTCCATCTCTAACACTTAAGGAGTTGACATGCCACCCCATTTACTAAGTGATCTCATTTGTTTAATAAAAACCTTAACAAGAAAACTCAAACAGAGGATAGGAGGTATCATCACGAGTCAGCCTACCATGATCATAGGATCTTGTGGAGTGACATTACCACTTCTAGTCACCAAACGAGGGTAATGGTCTTTGGGTCAAAGGATAAGAGGTCTCATCATGAGTCGGCTTGTTCACCTCATTAGCTCTATTGAATGACAGTGTTATTAACTGGTTACCACACCATAACAATGACCTTCTGTAAATGTTTTTAAAAAATAATATAAAAATAAGTTATGAATATTTCCTAGTAAATGAGACAATGGCATCTCAATGGGTTAAAAACGAAACCTTGTCGAGGCTATGGACACCTACTGGCAGCAGAGGACATGCCTGTGGTATTAAAGTAAATTTAAAAATTACAATTCATGTTGCCTATTTTGTCTCCTCAAAATAAATGAAGGAAATGTTGTTAGATTTATTATGGAAATTTATAAATCCCTCCTAGAAAGTGGTGATGATTGGTTTTCCATGACTAATTCTTTTTAATTCTACATAGCAAGGATACCAATATTTCATAAATTCATCATTCTAACTAATTCATTTTATTTTTTTCTCTCTAATGATATACTTGATGCAACTATTGTTTACACCCATCTATTATTTGTAGAAATATCTGCATGCCTTTATTTTTCTTGAACCTTCCATGTATTATAATAATTAGAGTTATCATTACATCTCATGATTAATAAATATCTCAATGATTCTCTCACATGTCACAAATACCCTCCGCTTTCTATTTTTATTTTTAACGGTTACCCTATTACACTTCATTAATATCACAACATCCTCTAATTGTGTCAAACCTACCAACCTATTAAAAACTAATTAACAGCCACAAACAACCTTCAATTCAATTAGGGGGGCAAGATAACACTGATATATGATTTTTTATTCAAATTTTTAAAATATCATTTCATGTCATGATCACTGATTCTTTATACTATGTGCAGAAATACTATTAGTATATATTTTTAATTTTGTTGTTTCAAGCTGCAAAATTGCGTCCTTTCGAAGAGTAAAAAAATGGGCGATCATTTGGTCTGATATGAAGCTACTCAATTATAGGCCTTGGAGCAAGTGCACAACATTTTGATCCAAGTTGGATGGATAGAATACTTTGAACGATTAAAGGGCTTTGATAACGAAGTAGCATTATAATTCACAAGGAATGTCGACAATGGCATAGTAATGGTAAGAAACACAAACATACAAGTGAGTGAAGGTGCAATAGTGGAAGTAATAGGTCTTCCGACAAAGGGAGAAAAATGGAACGAGATACAAACTTTGCTCCAAAATGTAGCCCTCTTGTTTCTGAACACTAGTGAAGAATTGGTTGGGAAAGGAAAGGGGTATAAGCCCAATTCATTACCGAAACTATTGAAAGAATTAGAAGGTATCATCCAGTGATATATTACCTGTGACAAAAGGTATGATGTGGTGAGGGGATGTCATCTCAAAATAATGGAATCCCTAAGGCGAAAGGTAACTCTAAACCTTCCCTACTTTCTCAATTATTTGTTGCATAAGACCACTGCTAGGTTGAGAAGATCTAAAGACCAAGTTTGGGTTGTCAGTCACCACAGACTTATCAGATTATTAATCATAATAAGTCTCAATCAAGCTCAAGAGACTTGGGAAGGGTTCCTTCAAAACCCTAACGCTGGCCAAGACATTCCTTTAGGAAATGAAACTTTTATTGAAACATCCAGGAATGTTTCATTTAGTAATGAGCAGCTAGAAAAAGGCAATGAGGATAATCTGAATGAAATTTTAGTGACAGAAAATACTCCATGGGGAACTGAAAAAACTTTAAAACCTAAAACTTAGTAAAGCGAAGAAAAGAATGAAATATGTTCTAGCTTCACCAACCAAGAAAAGAAGAAGGTCAGCTAGGCTATTTAAGAAAGGTAAGAGTTCTTTGAATCCTCTTGAGTAGTTACCAGAAGAAAATTCGACCCAAGATTTCTCTAATGCAGAAGAGATGCACCAGGAAACCCTTGGAGAAAAATCAACTCAAGATTTACCAGCCTCGAAATAGACAAAACAAGAAATAGAAATAACTCAAGCATTAGAAGGAATAGAGTGTTTATTGGAAATTGTGAATTTAGGAGAAGAAATGACCAATTCATTGGAAGAACCTGTGGCTCATCCTAAAGACCATTTTGACAAGGGGACTTCACCTAATTCACCAGTTGCAACCTCTCCCATTAATTATTAAGCTGTTGTTACTTTGGAATTAGATGAAAACCCTAAATATATTCCTTTCGAAGAGTATTATGGATATTTTGTTGCTACTATATTGGAGTCCTCCTCTCTGGAAGATATGTCTCAATAATCCATCCTTGCAGATCTGGTTGGTGAAGGTCGAGATGGTGGTACTGATTTTTCAGTTGAATCCTAGGTTGATCTTCCAGACAAAGACTTACTAAAATCTACAACTGATGTAATGACAATGGAAGTTGATAATTCATTGACTGACCCTTTGACAGTCGAATCTCCTTAGGAGATTATTACTGAAAAATCTGAGATAATAGTTGATTTTTCTTCTCCTTTTTCTCCAACAACCTTGGCTAGAATTTTTTTTTAGAAGACTATAAGTACCATAGTTGTGAGAAATAAAGAAAAAATTAAATTTCATGAGGAGATTGATAAATTGAAAGACTGAAATAAGAAATTTTGAAGGAAGATACGCTATCTAATAAATTAGTTGCATGGTAGTAAGAAGTTTCATAAAGGTCATGTGAGGAAGCTTAGAAGAAAGAAGGAAACTCAAGAGATTGAAACCCAGAATGATCTCACACTTATCTCTAATGAAGCAAGTACCCAGGCAGACTTTGTTATTGTATTTACTAAGTAGGAACTCAGAATGATTCTAAGATACAGAGGATTGATGTTCTTCCTAGTATCGTTGAAGTAGAAACTCAAATAGATCCACCATATAACCTTATTGAAGCAAGTACCCAGGCAGACTTTGTTATTGTATTTACTAAAGTAGGAACTCAGACTGATTCTAAGATACAAAGGATTGATGTTCCTCCTAGTCTCGTTGAAGTAGAAACTCAAATAGATCCACCATATAACCTTATTGATATAGGAGTAAAAATAGAGGATGTGCCTCTTCATACTCCCTTAATTGTAGAGGCATCCATTAAAGTCTTGCATAAAACTATGGAAAGATAACAAGAGGGTATTGCAAGATACCAGAAAGAAGCAGTGCCTCAGAAGGAACATCATGAATTTCTTCAACAATTCAGGGCATTGACAACAACTAAGGATGAGACTTGTGCACAACTGAGATCATCTGAGAAGAAAATAAAGAATTTAAAGGATTGTCTTAATAAGGCTTCATAGAAAACAAAGGAAATATGCTCCATTTATTCAAATGTCTTAGCATATATGTCCCCAACCCAGAATGATGCATTGTATTTACTTGAGAAACATTTGTTGCTCAAAGTTAAAGCTATAGAGTCTGGACAACTATATGAGTTTAAAAATCTATTGGATTTCATTATTACTTTCCATAAACATGATGAGTACACACATTATCTTTTGTGTGAATTATATATGCATAATTCCTTTCTAGAAGAACATGTGGAAGAAAATGTTGTTCCATTTATTAGGGACATTCACTTTGAGGCCTTCATATCGTTTGCTAGGAAGTAGGTTAAATGGAAAAAAGTGTATCACACCTTCCAGAGGAGAGAGCATGGTCTTGATCTTTGGGTCAGAGGGGAACCTAATAACCCTTTTCGCATACAAAATTGTCATGGTATATTCATAGAAAAACTTGTTGTTGCTTCTGCACTCGCACAAATTCATGATGATGTTTTACATTTAGGACTGGAATATTTGGAACATATCAAGGACGAGGCTCTTTGTGGAGCTAAAGTGAGATGGCAGGCATCATCTAATGAAATAAAAAATAGAGAACCCTTTGGCTACCATAATTTTCAATATTCCATGTCTAGAGTACAAGACTATGTTCACGTATTGGAAAGAGGCATCAATTAGATAGGGTACAGCTATAGATGTCCCATGATCTAGTGCCCTCAGTCTTTTTATAAATCTGACAATGATTTATCAAAGGTAGGTAAGTATGTGGCCTTTCAAGAACTCAGAAGTAGGAATGCCTTCAAACATAGAGGAGAGGAAACTTGTGAAGCTTACTCCATAACTGCCTTACATGTTAATCATTTATTTGCATGAGGTCATGCAAAAAGGTCATTTGGGGGGTGATGTTGGGCCTCATAATTGTTATAATTTCCTTAGCTTATTCCTTAGTTTTTATATTAATTTCTATGCCTTTCTTGTAATTCAAATATGATAACTTATGAAGTATGGATTCTAGAAGTGTTTTATACATATTTATTATTTCATTACCTTTGTGAACGAATCTGACCACTAAAGCATTATTTAGTTATGATTGGATCCTTAATTTGGACAGGAATCTATTAATGAATTGGCACCCAATGTTGTTTCCTGGAATGCTCATAGGAGATCAGATAGATTGAAGCTCTTGAACCTTGTTTAGAGTAAATCAGTTAAGCACAGGCTTCCCACTTGGTCATCCAGATATATTAAGACCTCTTATAACTTAAAATGAGCATCCTGGGAATCTTCAGATTCTCAGGATCACTCTTTATCAGAAACAGATTCATAATTCTTATATTTTACCGACATAGTATAAAAATTTGACATTGAGCCTCGAAAGGGGTTGTTGGATTGTAATATTATTTTGATATAAGTTCATACTTGAGAAGGCATTGATTGTAATTAACTCTCTGTAAATGAATGGAAGTGTTTATTATTCAAATTTAATTTGTTGTGTTGATTTCTTCTATAAGGAAGTTCGATTCTCGTGATTTGGGCCCAATCCTAGAAGCAAAATTGTCTTTACCTGTACTGTTAAATTGGTGCTTGGTTCTCTTGTTTTAGTTATTTAATTTGTGTAATTTATTTTAGTTTATTGTTACTCGCTCATTAAATTACATGCTCTATTTTAAATAGGATTTCTAGAGATTGTTACAAAGTAGAGTTTCTTTATTTAATTCATTAGAAGTATCATCATTTCCTACTGTTTCCTATAGAATATCATAGGATCTTTATCTTGCATACTCAATTTCTTTCAGTGATGTGATTTCTTAGTGTTGTTTTTCCATTCTGTAGTTGTTGTTCCCTAAGTAACAACTTGATGCTTGATAGGTTTTCCATTGTTGTTTCCTTCATAAAGTATTTAGAAGTTGATGTTTTGAATGGTTTGCTTCAATTAGAAAATGCATTACAGATTGATTCCTTTAACATTCCAACTTTTCTTTTTAATAGGGTAGTAGTAATTAGTCATACCAACATTTCTTTTGCATAAATTGTGTCGATAACCTTGAAATCGAAAAAAGAAACTTCAGGTTGACGATTTAATGTACAGTATTTAGTTGGTCCTTTAGGAACAATTAATTGGCTCAATAGAGAGGTAGGAAGGTGAGTGAAGAGGGTGAAAATGCAATGGATGGCTGGAAAAATGAAGGAATGAATTTGTAGAATATGTTCTATATACATGGTTCTCTTGACTATCTGGAGTCATGCAAAAGAAAGATGCTAGAAAAAGTAGTGTAAGAACTCCTTCCTTGTGTTTTATTTCTCTTTTTTCTTGTGTGTGTGTGTGTGTTTGTTTGTTTTGAGACACACAGACTACCTCTGTATAGGTTTTCAACCTACATGTCTTCCCTAGGCGCCTCAAAGGAGGTTTTCACCTGGGGATATTTCATCTTATTTTTCATTTCATTTTGTTTTTTTCTATTTTTTTTCTCTTGGGCTGCCTCAGAGAGGTTTTCAACCCTAGAGTTGGCCTTAGATGCCTCATGGAGGTTTTTTTCTAGGCCCTTTTATTTTTTTCTTTTTCTTTATAAGTTTTGTGGAATGAGGGTTGTGAGCCTCCCAATCACATGCAATTCATTACTGCTTGAATTAACAAATTCTTCCTTGGACATAGGAATTTTATCCAACTTCAACCTGTAACCATTGACAAGTATGAGAATACCTTCCTCATAAATTGTTCTGATTTGGACAGACCCATACTCATGATACCTTTCTACTAGATAGGGACCCAGCCATCTTGTCATTAACTTTCCATTGAAATCCTTGAATCTGGAAACATACAACACGACCCAATCTCCTTCTTTAAAATTCTTCTCCCTAATGTGTTTGTCATGCCAAATCTTCCTTTGTAGCTGGATTACCTTAGTGTGTAGGAGAGCTTGCAGTCTGAATTCATCTAAATCATTAAGTTGGAGCAACCTCTCCTATTGTGGTGCAATGAATTTCATGTCTAATTGAGCTTCCATCCTTAAGGTGTTGTATTTGAATTCAATAGACATCATGTCCTTCTTCCCATAAAATAGTTCAAATGGAGTGAATCCAGTGGTCATCTTCCAAGTGGTGTTGTAGGCCCAAGTGGCTTCTACAAGTGTATATGCCCAATCTTTTCTGTTTCTGCTAACAACCTTGCTTATAATGTTCTCCAATTCTTAGTTTGTGACCTTCACTTGCCCATTTTCTTGAGGGTTATAGGAAGTGGATGTCATGTGCTTGATGTGGTGCTGCTTCATGAGATATTCAATCAAATTTGAGGTGAATTGTGCTCCTTGAAGAGTGACTAACGCCCTTGGAAAACCAAAATTTTAGAAGATGTTATCGCATAAAAAATCAGCCACCTTCTGCTCATTTTTTGCATTAACTGCCTTTGTTTAAGCCCATTTAGTCAGGTAATCAGTGCACACAATGTTATACTTCTTCTGTCCTAATGGGGGTTAAATAGGTCCAATTAAATCCATGCCCCACTTATCAAATGGCTCTAGGGTCACTTGAATTTGTAAGGGAATTTCATCATTCGGTGTGGGATTACCCATCCTTTGGAACTTATCACACCTGGTGGTGTACCTCCTTGCATATTGATGTAAAGTGGACCAATAGTAACCAACTTGTTGAACTTTTAAGGTTATCCTCTTAGCAGAAAAGTGGCCCCCACAAGGTCCATCATGGCATGCTAAGAGGATGTCAAATACCTCTTGTTCCCTCACACATCTCCTTAGGATTAGATTTGGTCCCAATCTAAAAATATTCCCCCTAATCCAAGTGAGTAGGGCACTTTTCTTGACAATATTTCTTTTCTCCTTGGATGAAATATTAGGAGGGAACCTCCCGACAACCAAGTAGTTGGTTATGTCAGGAAACCAAGGAGAAAGTATCGAGATGGAAAAGAGGTGTTCATCTACAAGTTGATCATCTACTGTCTCCTCATTTTCTGCAGGTAGGTTTAGTCTTGACAAAAAAATTACAACCACATTTTATTTCCTTGGTTTGTCAATAATAGTCAAATCAACTTGTTGTAATAATAAAAACCATCTAATTATCCTAGCATTGGCATCAGGATTATTCATTAAATACTTAATGGCTAAATTATCAGTGTGAACAAAAGTTTGATAACCACTGACATAGTGCCTAAACTTGTTCACAGAATGTACCACGACCAAAAGTTCCTTTTAAGTGACTGTATATTTCAACTCAGCTTTAGAAAGGTTCTTACTAATGAAATGTATAGCATAAGGCAATTTATCTTCCACTTGTCCTAAGGTCACCCCGACAACTTTGTCTGATGCATCTGTGTATATATGGAAAGGTAATGCCCAGTTGGGACCCCTAAGGATGGGTGTAGTGGTCAACTTTTCTTTCAACAATTCAAGGGCCTCTTGATAGTTGTTTTTCCAACACAAATGTGAATATTTAGCTAGTAATCCAAACAAGGGTGAAGCCAATTTAATAAAGTCTTTAATGAACCTTTTATAATACCCATCTAATCCCAGGAAGCTCTTGACACCTTTTTGATTTTGAGGGACAGGTGCCCTTTTAATGGTGGAAATTTTGTTTGGGTCAACATGTATCCATTCCTTGGATATAGAATGGCCAAGGAAAATCCATGCATTCATCAAAATTTAAAATTTCTCTTTTAAGCGGATAAATCGTTCTTACGGACAAGACTGATCTCCCTAGTATCAATTGATATCTAGCAACAAGCAAGACAAGAAAATATACTTTTCTCTAAACATATTTCGATTCATTAATAAACACTAAGAGGTGTTTTAGACCCTACCTTAAGTCCAACGCTAGTTTGTGGCATCCTTACTGCAAACACAAACAAGCACACATCAAAGAACACCTGCATAGCTAATATAATAATTCATGTTCATCATAGTGATCAAGGAGTCTATGAAATAAACCATTAAACACAGCTTATTGAGAAAAATAAACTTGATTGTATTAACTTTGAGAAGAAGAACTTTACAACCTTGGTGCCTTGATGTTGTACAAGCTCTTCCCAGGGTCCAGGTAGGAATCTCCTCTACTTTGACAAGCCCCACTCTCTCCCAAATGAGATCAAAAAGGTATGTGATCTTTCCTCTCAAAAGCTCAATTAAGAAGACTAAGTTCCAGCAGCATGTACCCTCAAAAATATTCAGCTTTCAACCTCCTAAGTAACCAGCCCAAAGCTTCATTTTATAGTGCAAGGAAGGAGGTTACAGGTCCACCATTGAAGGGATAGAGTCCTCCTTCAAGGGGATAAGCTCCTCACATCAAGGGATTAGCTCCTTAAGGAATGGGATGCATGCACCCTCAAGGAGCGAACTTGCCAGCGCAAGATTCCATCTAGAAGCTTCCAGAATTGACTCAAAGTGAGTTTTTAAGAATAAACTCGTGCCTTTTTAACTTTTACAGGGGTTCACACCCATATATGCAGATACAAAGCGGTCAGGTGCACAGGGGACATGACCAGTGGGTGCGACATCGCAGTAATGCTAAGAGAAAGTGTGAAACCAGAGTTTTAGAGATTTATAAGGTCTTTCTCTCATTTTCAAAGCTTGATATGCAAAGCTCAGGTTTAAGACTTGCAAAGGAGGTATGTATGAGTGATTATAGACTCATATTGATTACAGAAAGTCATGGTGACAATTTTTCGTGTAACAGATTGTCCCCTAAAGTGCGAAGTCTGTAATAGATGAGGATGGTTTTATCATTTATGAAGAGTGAAGTGCTTTATCATTTCAAAGATCAACCTGTGGATACCCCGGTTAGAACCTGTAAAAACATTCAATGCAAGATATATATATATATATGATCATATCATCGCTGAGGTAGGCATACCA
>APFE030204870.1:0-15079 GCA_000404065.3 Pinus taeda
GGCCAATGGATAGAACTGTTTTTTGATTGCAGAAACAAATTCACTCCAGACAGAGATAGTCTTACCATGTCTTTTCATGTCAGCTTGGGTTATGCCTTCCCACCAAACCAAGGTAGTGCTTCCAAGGCGTAGGCTTGCCAGCTGAATCTTGCTTTTGTCTAAGTTGATGTTCTGTACTCTGCAATAAACATCAATTTGTCTAATCCAATTGTCTAACTTTTCTGCATTTAACTCTCCATCATATATAGGTATATCAAATTTAATATCTAGTTTGATTAAAGATGCTTTCTTTTTGGGGCTATAAGGAGGTGTGAGAAAGCTTTCCTCTTTCTGTTTTCCTTTGGAGTGGTCATGGAAATGTGATTCTTCTTCTCCTTTGTCTTGTTTGGAGCCTGATGAATCTTCATCCTTGTGTTTTCTAAAGTCCTTAGACATTTCTTCTACCATGGACTTTATGGCTAGGAAACTTTCTATGAATTGAGGGTCTAGACCCATAGGACCTTCCTCTGACATTGTCTTCCGAGGATAGACTCTCCCAATTTCAGGATTAGTTTTGACCAACTCTCCTTCTCCTAATTTGAGCTTTGATCTAGTGAGCATTCAACAACTAAACCAATACAAGCTTGTCTAACCTTACGACCTAGAGCTCTAATACCGCTTGATCTAATAATCACCCTATGAGTGACCTCAGTTAATTAACTATTGAATGAAGGTATTATAGACTCATGTGCTAGTGTGTGTCTAAGTGATTTTGGGCAACAGATTGATCATATTGCAAAATACACAGACACTGGAAAACATGGAAAATAGCATAGAAACACAGTAAGCAAATGCAAGAGCACAACAATTAATAAGGAGTTCACCGTATCCTCCAAGGCTATGTCTCTGGTCCAGCTTTCAGTGGTGAACTTCTTTTATTATGTCTTTAAAGCAAAGAATTACAATGAGGAGCTCAAATTGAGTCTCTTAAAACAGAACAATGTTTGGTAGGGTGGTTCTTGGATCCCCCAAGCCACTAGAGTACACAAACTCTTTTCCTTACTACTTGACCTTTCTCGTCTTTAATGGGAGGAGCCCAATGTGGTGCTCAATTCCCGACAGATCCTCTCAGGGATTGCTTGATGCTGCCTTATGTTGCAGGTCAGCTCGACTCTCTGTCTTTCTGCTCTTTTCTTCACTGTCTCTTCCTTTCTCTGTCTTTATCTTCTTCTCTCCCTATGTCTGTTCTTGGCTTTAAACCAATCGATCTCATGACTGTTCGCTTCCTCTTCTTCCTCCGTCAGGTCGCCTGCTGCTACTCGCTTGGAATTCCTTGTCTTGGCGCCATCATCAACAGCTCATAGGGAGTGGCCACTTTTCCTCTTGCTAATAGCGCTAGATTTTTCTCGTCGGTTCGGTTTTTTCCGTTACATTGTGGAATGAGTAATCCGCCAACTCGATAGTCAAATTAGACGTCAAAATTCTTTTTGCCGCAGCTAAATCCCCTATCAGATCCGGTTCTTTCACCGGCGCGATCTCAGCCATTAGATCTGGAGCCCCCTGATCCAACATCATTCGCTCATTCCACGCGATTGACTTGCTCGACCATTAGCGCATGATGAGTGGCGGTTTTCTCTCTCCTCTGCCTGCCATGCGTCGAGCACTGAGTGGAATCTCTCGTTTTTCTCCAAATCTGCTTACCGCCCAAGGGTGCCCTTGATAAATATCACCGATTTTGGAGCATGGGTCCCGCCTTTAGCCTTTAGTGCTTTTCCCCACGGTTCTCCCAGCTTCCACGCAACTGAGCGCTCGGGGCCCTTCCTTCTCGAGGGGTTTTGCTTGGCGAAGCACTAATCGCGCATAAAAAACAACCTCCTTTTCCCGGTCCGGGCTTCCCAGGTGCTAGTTTCACCTCATGCGCAGTCTCCATGGGCCTCGGTCAACGCGCTTTGACCGAGGTCCTCGTCGTTCCACGCTGGCTGCCAACTGCCACTATTTAGAGGTCTTTCTGATTGCTCCGTGCTCTTGAATTCGAAGTTTGTCCCGATCTGATACAGTCACGGTGCTTTGATTTTTCTTCATGGATCCAATTCGGATCAGCAGGTCATTTCCCTTGAGAGGGATTATAAACCTACATGTATAAGGTTAACCTTAGCAAAGCCTAAATATATAAGTGAGATAATATATGGCTAGTCATTGCGAAAAGTAAAACTCATGCCCTTTTTCAACACTCCCCATTACCACAAAGGAAAAAGATGAATACAAATCATAGTGGGTCATGACCCAATTAAATATAAGGCTGAACGTGATTAAAAATAAGTATAGTGAGTGTATGAATGCTTCTTAATATAAGGTCAATCATGGTTGAAAACGAGAGTGGAGGTATGAATCCCAACTCAATATAACATTTGTTGTGGAAAAAAATGCTGAGTGATGGTATAAATACCCAACCCAGTATAAGGTTAAACATTGTAGTTGAAAATGAGAATACACCCCTTTTAACTCTCCCCTTTATTTTGAGTGGGGGGCCCTGGAGAGAAGACATTATGTCACAATATTTACATCATTCATTAATGTTGAACATGTACATATAGATAAGATATTATTTAGTATCCCCATTATATGTCATATCTCCCACACCAATATGATTCCAAATGCTAATGAAAGTGGAATTTGGTAAAGGTTTTCAAAGACATTGACAAATTAGTCTATTGAAAATGCAAAAATTGTCAAAAGTTATCCATGAGAATGAAGTCATTAAATGTAGTGAATTTGTAATGGACGAGCATCACAATGTTAAAGAAAAAGTTTCACTAAGACATTATATTTTATTAAAGGTATAAAGATTTTCATTTAATTTGTCCCTTATAATGGAACCATTAAAGGTAGTGCATTCAAAATGAACCGATACCATAATGTTAAAGAGAATGATCTATAAAAACTTGCTAAGAATAACTTGCTAAGAATCATCTATAATTGAATAATTTATAATAAATAGTGGAAAAGATCTCAATCGACCATGTATAGGAATCTCATCAAAGAAGGTGAGAAAGTACTTAGCTACTTCGTAAGGGAAAGTGGTCACCGACCCACAAATGTCACTACGAACCAACAACTCCAAAGGCTAAAAAGAACACCTCACATCACAATAACTCAAGGCGACTACTTTAAATCCATCATGCATGTCCTTTCTAGCCCATTAATCTAGCCAAAATTCAACCCTTTTGATGGTATGAGTGATTTGGTAAGTAGGAATAAGATTGGACCAACATGAAAAGCAAACACCTAGATGTGTACAATAGATTAGTCCATCAAGTTCAACATTAACATGAAGAAGAAACCTCTGTAAACTCTTCAAAAAATTACTTTGATATATCCAAATGAGAAGTACCAATGCGTTTCGAAAAAATATTTAGTGTGCTAGCACTTGCAATGGAACAAAGGAGGGCGAATGTCTTGGCTTTGATGGAGGTTTAAACTACCGAAAATGTTAAAAAAAAAAAAAAAAAACCAAGAACCCTAGTTCCATAGTTGCAAAGAAGTTTTTAGTGATGTCACTAGCCA
Organism: Pinus taeda; assembly: GCA_000404065.3. NCBI lineage: Eukaryota > Viridiplantae > Streptophyta > Pinopsida > Pinales > Pinaceae > Pinus > Pinus taeda. Next base: position 3,544 of record APFE030204870.1, read on the forward strand.
AAAATCTTTGGGTCAATTGCTAAATTGAGCAAAAAAAAAAGATTATTGGAAACCCAATACCACAGTCACACAACCTTAGTGATGCCAAAAGTCAAATAGCCTCAGATCAATTGTTGAGTTAACTAATAAAAAATGCTTTGAAACCCTAGTTCCATAGTCACAGAAGCTCAGTGATGCCATTGACTAAATAACCTTAGTGATGCCATTGACTAAATAACCTTGGATCAATGATTGAATTGAGAGGAAAAAAAAAAAAGATGATTTGAAACCTTGGTTTTGCAAGTGATATAGACTCAATAATGCCACCAATGAAATGGCCTTGCATCAACTAAAATTGAGCAAAACAATGATCTAAGACCTTGGCTTCACATTCAAAGAATTGAGTGATGCCACCAACGAAATAGCCTTGGATTAATGGTTAAAAGAAAAATAATACCTTGATTCCACAATGGCAAAAACTTAGAGATGCTAAAGAAAATGAAGCCTTGGTTCCATAGTCACAAAAACTTAGAGATAACTAAAAAATTGAAGCCTTGGTTCCACAACCACAAAAACATAGATGTTACCAATGAAATAATGTTGGATCATCCATGGGCGAAATTGAACTAAATTAAGGAATGCTCATACTTACTTTAGTACTATGCTGTAATTCACAAGATAAATAAGCTCGAGTGCAACCAAACAACAAATCATAATTTTGCCAAGAGAAAAAAAAAAAAAAAACAATAATATGATGACATAATGCTAGAGAAAGATAGTTTAAGAACAAGCGATGGAATGTCTTAAATTCACTTAAATAGATTAAATTAGGAATAAAAATGGGTATATAACTAATCAATTTAAGCAATAAGATATTTTCTTTTGTAAAATTATATCTTCCTTGTAAGGGGTCATAAGTTCAAATTTAATAGATGAGTATGCACATTTTTATAAACTTTAAAAATCAAATGACTATGTGAAGTCGCTTATTCCACAAGCAAAGAGTCTTATACATCAATTTGATATCTAATTTGAACATGACCTTAAAATTAATTTTCTAGTACAAAATCAAACTTACTGAAATATAAATATAATAAATAATACAAATACATCAATTTGATATCTAATTTGAACATGACCTTAACATTATTTTTTTAAATATAAAATCAAACTTAAAGAAACATAAATATATTAAATAATATAAGATAGACTTGAACTTTACATCATTTTCGGAATCATTATAATTAATTATATAATTTTATAAAAATAAAAATAATTTATCTATATTTTTTTTTTACTTTTATTTTTAAATATTTACATCACTGTATCATATTTAAAAATACAAAACTAAATGTATATATCATATTTAAAAAAGGTAAAACTAAAATCTATATCCATGCATATTCCATATCTCAAAAGTGCAAAATTAAAATATATATCCATGAACTGGATAATTTACATAATCTGAATTTACAGACACTGAAATTATAAAATTACACAATCATATTGATGGGAATTTTCCCACGGAATTTAAATAAAATTTCTCTGAAAAATACAACAGCAGCAACCCAATGACGCTTTATGCCATCCTATCAAATTGCATCTAACTTTCCAACTTCCACCTTTACAATTTTCTGTCTAACTTAATTAAACAAGACAACTCTACAATTCTCTAACTTATGAGGCACCTGGTATTCTCCCAGTGATAAGACCCTGGCCGGCGAGTCCATCAAAATTGAGACTACCCATCCCTCGAATATGCCGTGACATTTTGCCGACGTATACACATTAAAAATATAACGGAAAGGCATTTAACTCTCCTACTCTTCTTCAGCATTTGTCCAAAATTCAACTGATTCGTCAATCCAACCCCTCTCCAGATCTCTGATCCTGACAAAACAAAGTAAGTGGGCGTGAGCAGCCCTTGTTAAAGGCAGTTGGTGTCAGTCCCTCAGACGGTATACTAACGGTCCCGGCTTTTCCCCATCCTGCAAGAGAATTTTGCTTTAACACAATGTTACAGTTGTTTAACACAGGTTCCTGACATCTGGTCGGAACCGATTCACGTTTCCCGTTTTTCCTTTTTTCTGCAATTTAGAATCACTAGATTGTGCGAATGAGAGGATGAATGTATAAATTTGTATCCACTTGTGTCTAACTGGATGTACCAAGTCCTAATTACAGCATAAAGCTTATATTTCGTCTCTAATCAAAAGAACTGTTGGCTGCTTTTACGTTTATTTTCCCCTTTTATGCAAGAGCTCCGATTTGGTCCCAGATTTGTAGAGACAGGATGAAGGGCTGAATTGGATTGAATTATCTGGAATTGCAATTGGTATGTGGGTGCCGTTGTTTCCATTGAATGTTATTGGAATTGTTTACTGGGCAAGTAGCGTCTGTTTTATCTGTACTTTTGTTGTGATATTGAGGATTTGTTCATTTGTGAATTGGTCAAAATTAGAAAGCAGAGATCGTGCTCGTGAATGCCGGTTGCTGGAATTGTCTACACATTGCTTGTCAACTTCTGGTGAGCCACCTTGCTTCTGCTTTAATTTTAAGCAATAGGGAGCTCGTGAAGGGATGGAAATCATAGTAAAGTGAACCTGAAACCCATAGAAAGTCTTGAAAAGAGGTTTGACTCCTTTATATATATTTATTGTTTTTTTATTATCTGAGAGTTGGATGATCCCTGGACGGAACGAAGGTGTGCTCTGCAGCTCTTTATTCGTTTATTTTCTTCCAGAAAAAGCATCGAAAAAGGCAGTGGCCAATGCCCACTACGCGGTTAGCGCCTATTCCGGCTGTATGTGGGTTTGTTTAATGGGCATCCACTTTCTCAATGATAGGTTGTTAACATAAATATGGATATAGCCTAGATAGAAGTGTGGAGGATTTGCATCTGTCCATTTGCCAGGCTTACATGATTTGAAAATTTGTTGCCAAGCCCTCTGACTGAGAAGGCTTTTGGGCTTTCTGTAATTTTTAAGCTATGGGCTTTTTTATCTGAGTGGTTTCTGCTCAATATAAATGTTTCGAAAACCCAAAAGAGTTTTTGGTTAGAAAATTCAGGACTGCTGCTGACTATTGTGTGCTTTGGGTTGGATGGATTTTGGTCACAGAAGCTTGATTTAGGCCGAGGAGACTTGAAGTTCAATTTTTTAGTTCAGATCCGAGCAGAATACACATACATTCAACATTGGATCTAACAGAACAACCCATACATTCATTTACTCTGACAGAAAAGTTTCTTGTAGCTTTCACCAAATCAAGATCCAGGAGAGGGTCCATATATTCATTCATTCAATAAGGATCTAACGAAAGGTCATTTTATCTTCTTTTTTGGTTCTTCCGGCTGGATTGCCAGAAATACTTCCAGGCTTGCAGTCGCAAGGAAATAATCAAAGTGATCTTAAGGAGACAATCACCTAGCAAAAGTTTATAAGGTTGCAATTGACTTTGCCTCTTTTAGATAACTTTCAAGAAGGTACTGTCCTCTTCAATTTTGGTGTGGCATACATAATTTTTAGGCCGGTACATTACTCTGCCAACCTCGTTAGAGTGATAAGTTGATAACACTTGCTGGAATTCGCTCTGGAAAATCTTTTTGCTTGCCTATATTATAGTACCATACTGCACAGTTAAAGGTGAATGCCTATGAGTTGTGTATCACCTGAAATATTTTCCGAGAAAAACAAAATCCAGAGAGGTCTTCTGAGCAGAATTTATGTAATGAGCTTGGAACTTGATCAATTATAATGTGCGAAAGGTTTTGATTATAGTAATTGTAAAATTGGTGAGGGGTAGTTTCTAATTGGCCTATATTTGGTTGGCCTGTAATCTCATTCATTCCTTCAAAACTACGAGGCTGTAACTTTTCCTATAAATGCATAACCTAAATTTGGATCTTTAGATCGATTTTATTTTTCTATACGCAGCAGCAAAGTAACAGTCACAGATAACTGTACCATAGCGGACTTTTTCAGGCTAACCTCAAAACTGTTTTCCCTTGCTTTGATCTGGTGCACTTTGATTTAAGTCCCACTGCATAATACGTTAAGCAAGGTCATGATGGCCAAATCTGTGAGGCCTAGGTTTACATTAAGAATTTCTGATCCTTGCAAATTGCAAGTCTTAGTGCACAGCATATTGTGAATGTTAAAATGACAACATTTGCCCTATTCCAACAAGAAAAAAGTTTAATTTCCAATCCTTGATATTCAGACTCATTCAAGGTCTTCCTTACATTTGATTCTAGAGAAAAATATTATAGATTTTTTTCTTATCAATGTGCCGCAGCTTTCCTATTATTCACTATGTTTGTATTTGCAGAAGTGGCCTTGAGAAAGCATGGGATGTATAATATCTACATCAACAGATGAAGGGGGCACAAACAAGAAACCGGGGCAAGGTGGAGAAATGTTTGTTTTTGTACCAGGTCTGCGCATTCCTAAAAGTATTGACTTTGGCAAATCACTTCAAGGTTATCTCTCTGCAAAAATGGTTGAGCACCTTTCAGCACTTCGGACACGAATAGTTGCCATGGCAGCAGCGGAGGGTTCTGCTACAAGAAATAAAAGAAAAACAGCAACGCAACATGGTAACATTTCTTCATGATTTTATTACTGAGAAACTTATTTTATATTGTCAAAGCATCTCAGTGCAAAGATGTACAAACTTTTGCAAAACACAATTATTGTTCATGCAACATTAGGTTATTTTGAATGATAGAATGCAGGATATAGTGTTCATCAAAGAAACAATGAAAAGACCAATAAAGTGGCATACATATTAGTTACTTCAGTTACAATTTATGGAAACAGTTTATGTAAGGAGTTTTATAAATGATACAGCATGCATGGTTCAGAGACATAAAGGGCTGCAATCTGTGTGCATGTATTATTCTAAGAAAATTACTGTACTCTGAGAGACAATAAATTTTTTAGTACTCTGGTGCGGACAAGTTTGCTCCGATGGGAATCTACAGCCTAGTTATATTATGGTAGATTAATCCTCGAAACTCTTCAATATTGTTTTCAGGTGGTTCGACACTGGCTGACCTGCTGCAGGCCCTTGATGATTATCTACCTGTTTTGCTGGGATTAACAAAAGGTAATTTTAACAGGACCTTATTTTTCTAGATATTGACAATGTAATTGTGAGTGAATGATTTCATGACCAATACTCAGCATGGGCGATATTTAGATTGGAGGAGGAATTGATTAAATCAAAAAATGTAGGCCTTTGTGCATAGGATTAGAGATTATGGAAGACATTGGCATTGTGAGAATGAAGATTTATTTGAAAACTGGGCAGAACTTGATTAGTATTCTATTGCTTTATTTTTTATGCAGGAAGTCAACTACAAGATTTAGTGGAATTTGTTTGGATCAATCAGGAGGATGATGAACAGGTGCTTGTTCCATGGAAGAATGTTACTTCCAGTAGCATTGATGTTTCAGGTGTTTGGTCTTGTTTATTGAGGATTGAGATAGTTTTCATTGAAAATCACAGTTCATGGATATTTTTCTTTTCAGGAAACAGCAATATCAAGTGCTTGGTATGAGGTGTTATCTGTTCTACACATGATGTCTATGCTGTCTTTATCACAAGCAAATTCTTTGCTGATCCCAAAATCTTCTGTTGATGGATACCAGCCAAAGGTGACAGAAGGTTGGTTTGCCACATCTCAACTGTAACTAAAATGATTTTTTCAGTACCTCATATATTTCTTTTCATGTATAATGATTTTGCTTTACCAGGCAACTTTGTGCTTGTCTGTATTTATTCATGCATTTTCATTCCCTTTAGCTGTTTAATTTCTTCATTATTTGCTGTTTTGATTAGCATTTCTGATCTGGAATTTGTTTATTCCAACTACAAGAGAACAAGAAAGCAGCAATCAACATATTTCTTAAGGCTGCGGGATATTTAGACTGTGCAGTTCGATCTGTCTTGCCTCAAATGCGAGAGGAAGTCAAGTATGCCATTTTCTTGTTCAATGTCTCATATCCTCTGTTTCTTGAATCTGTTAGCAGTTTCATAATCATGTCGACTTCTTAAGATTGTATTGATTTCTTCTTATAAGTGAACCATGTTAGCTGTTTCCACAAAGAACAAAGATGTTTTGATTACAATGTGCTTGTTTGTGTTTTTGTACGTGAAATATGCCTGTTTTACAGGGTTTTGACACATTTTCTCTTTCAATATATCTGATATATCTTTTCCTCAAAGGAGGAAGCTGCCAGCAGACCTGAAGGAAGGCGTATTGCAAGCTCTTTCAGTCCAAGCATTAGGCCAGGTATTTTACAGATTTTCCATGTTCACAGCTCGAAATTTAAGTTCATTTTATGTGGTCAGCAAATGCAACCTGGTCATCAGTGTATTGGAGACCCCAGTCATTATCAGTGAACCTATGTACAACAGTGAACTTACACTAGTGGGTTTTTAACTTTTCATCTCAGTATGATACGTTGATATACCAGATGTAAGGTTCTTAAACTATCCCATTTCAGTAGTGAGCATTTTCAGATAGTTGAGTATCCAAGTTCTAATCTGCCAATAATGTAATTCCAACTTTTAAGGAGGGGTGTTATGATGAGGTGCATCTCTGATCCACCAGTTTCTATTAGATTGATTTGTCTTGTAACATTGTTTGGTTAGCTTCAAGATTAAAACATATCTTTCATTCCTTGAGGTAATTATGCATGTGTAGTATTCTAGGTCATAATCATACTGTAGATTCTTAAATGAAACCAGACAATTGGATCACATATCAGATCATACTTATCTAATCTTCAACTCTTTCACTTTTCAGAACAAAGACAAATGCAAATTCAAGTTATTAACTGCTGCAATGACTAAATATATTTCTACAAAGTTGGGAGCTTGAATTTCTTGTAGGGGTTACAAACATCCTGGCTGTATTGTACACATTTGGAAAATGACTGGTATTTTCAAATTGTTGCAAACCAGCACTTAGAAAAGATTTCCATGGATTTACAAGAACAACATCCCAACTATCCAATGTCAATGATGGGTGAAAGAAACAAGACATTACCAAGTGTGCCTATATACAGACATAATATGACTTGCTTGATCTCAACACTTTTGAAATCCAATGTTCCATCAAGACTTTGGGATGGTGTGATGCAGGTGTGGGGAGACACGCACAGGGAAATGTGGGAGCACCCTCAAATTCTAGGTAAATTTAGGGGAGACAAGTAGACATCAAGGGAGACATGGGAAGTGTGGGTTGCATGCACCTTACCCTGGGGGCGTGTCCCCTTGGAACACTGTTGACATCTGAGAGTCATCTGATTGCTGAAAGTTATCCTTCATGGTTTCTTCTAATGATTGTCCTTCTGATAAAGAAATTTGTTCTGCCAAATCAAAGGAAGATGTCGGATTCCAAATGGTAAAAATCTTCTAAAACTGGAGGGCCTTTTCTTTTCCATTCCTCACTTCAACGCATTTTCCTTGTGGCAGGGTCTCCCCATCAAGAATTTTATTGATGTTTGAGTGAGTCTGGTGCTCTTATGCTGGTAGAGTTGAACTGCCTTGGTCTGCCCAGGATGATACCTGTGTGAGGGAACTTCATGCACCATCCCATTCTCATTGTCTAAGGACATTCAACCAACCATATGATGGTGTAGTTTTGCACCATTCCATGAAGTGAGCTTGCATTTCTTATTCCTTTTAATCAGTGCCCTGAAAGGGTGGCCTCAAAAAACCTGCTTAGGGAAAGATGTAGCTAGGGCACCAGTGTCAAAACAAGATTTGCACCTGAAATAAATTTGTTCATAATTTGGCTTCTGGGTCTAGATTACTCCATCAACTTCTAAAAGGATTTCCTCTTGGAGACCAAGGCCCAAAACCACCTTCACATGAATTCTTGCAAAAGTGGATAAGTGGTTGGAAATGTACTTTGGGGGGATCAAGGTAGATATTCTGACTCCTGAGGCACCCTCTAATTTCCTGGAGGGAATCCCTATTCTAAAAATACCAAGGGAGATTCTGATTCATTACCCAAATTTGAAAAGAGGACAAGGCCTCTGAGAAGGGATCAAATGTTCAGTTGCAAGGCTGCATGAATAATCCATTTTAACCCCAAAACCAGGGACCTTTGCAGAGCACCTCTTTTGTATTGTGGGTTTTTAAAAAATTGAATGACGCAAAAGCCCTTTATACAGGGGTGAATTATAGCAGCCTTACTGTCCTGGTTTTAATAGGTTTGTAAAATTTTGGAGAAAATGCAAAAATAAACAAGCAAATCCTTTGATAAGCCACCCAAAAATGCCGGAACAATTCTAAGTCTTAGATCGAAGGGTGGAGAGGTTAGAAGACTAAAATATAGTCAAGTTAGACCACTTTTAAGCCTTGGACCTGCTATAAAATTGAATTACCAACAAAGCTGGAAAATATCTTTTGGAGGTCTTGGGGTCAAAACCCCTTGGGTATTTGTTAATTTTAGTGCTTAAAATTACGTTTAGCTGAAGATGAGTTGTATGCAGACATTTAAAATTTTCATTATCTATATCATTCCATCACAATCAGCAATATACATAACAGTAATGCAGTGTAACAGTAAGGACCAAAGAGAAGAAAAGCGGAGACAATAAGAACACCAGAATTTAGGTCAGAGACCAGGGCAAAACCCCACAAGGGGGAAAACCCAAACTCAATTATTCTTATTATTTGATTAATATCGAGAGTTCAGCAGAAAGAGATACAATGAGATATGATACATCACACCACCTAGGGCCAACAACACATGCATGCACTGCAAGCCCAGTGAAGGTCATTGTCAATATGCTGATGAAGAATCACTGTCCAACAGCCATCATGGTCCTGAAAGAGTCATTGTCATGTACGGTCATACTGCTAACAGCCCATGTAATCAAGTCAAGGTAGTTATTGTCATGTCATCCTGTATTTCATCACATAGAAGAGTTAGGGAGATAACTGTCAAGACAATTATTTCCTATCCAAAGCAATCCAGATTCCAGTCTTATACTTAATGCATCTTTGTGTAGCTGATCCATGAGATGCTGCATATCATGTCTTCACTCTGACCAGACATACTATAGCATATATGTCCTCGTCCTAATCATATGTAACCTCAGTCAGTTACCTTCTGTTAAAATTGGCAACTAGTGCCAAATTCCACCTTGGGACAGCTCATTTGATGGAGATGATTATTGCATTAAACTTCTCTTTTGGGAGGACCAAAATCGACCTAAAGATCACCAAATTTGGATGAGGAAAAATATTTATTTATTCAAAAGGAATTTTATAAGGCATGACCTTATCAAGGCGGGAAAATTTTAAATTTGAATTTGCCTCCGTGAGTGTCAAGGCCGACTTCACCTCCATAAGGACAAAATGCCATGTATTATCATATATATATGAGCATCCTCAAACCTCATTTCACACATCCAAAAATCTCTTGTGTGATACTTCTGAGGGAGCTGCAGCTTGGAGAAGCAGGAGGACAAGTTGGTTGGTTTGTTCCTTGGTAAATTTGTTTCCCTCAGGTCCGAGTTAATAGAAGACAGCTAGACACAGGCTTTAGGGCTATTTTGAATGATATTTTGGCGTGACTTCTGGGTATGAATCTCTCCTTCAGTAGGCCGCTTTCTTTATATGGTGTCACAGGTAGGCCACAGGCTTGTTTTTCTTAGAACCACAAGGCTGAGAGGTATTTCAGTGCTACATAATAGGCTGCAGGCCTATATCTCTTGCTCAGGAAGGCGGATATCTAACCAAAAGGGTAATCACCAACCTATATTGACAGCGAAGAAGAGCAGAGAGGATTAGAGGCCCAATCACAGTGATTGTGGAAATCTGAAAGAGGAGGAAAGAAGGCGTAGCAGGATAACAGTAAACCCTAACCAGTGATCAGTGTTGCAGCAGCTCCTGAAGCATGTTTTGTCAGAACTGAAGATTGATTGGACCATCTTCCTGTCTAAGGACATTGTTATTAGATCGTCAAATGGAAAGTCAATGTTATTGTACTCTCTCTCTCTCTCTCTGCGCTAAATTTTTGATATTAATAATAAGAAGAATTGATAAAGGGTTTTCCCCATCTTGGGTTTTTCCCTGGCTTGAGCCAATTCCTGTGTTCTCTTGTCTTGGCTTGTCTTCTGCAGTTATGTTCAATGTTCTTTCTTCAGATACTGTGATTACTAATGGAATTAGAATAGCTAATGGGCGTATAATCTAATGAAGTATTTGATCTAAGCAAAGAACATGTTATCTCCAAAATTTAACATGGTTTCAGAGCACAGGTGAGGACAAGCCCAAACTAGAGTAAAAGAGAATGACAATACTGTGGAAGAGAGGATAGAAGACTTGATTCTTTCTGCAACAATCTTGGACAAAACCAATCTGGTGGAATATGATCGAAAGAGTGGATACTTTCAAGTTACTAATCTAGGACACATAGCTAATGGTACAATGGCTACTTATAATGAACATCTGAAGCTCACAGTGGATGACATTGAGCTATGCCGATTATTTTCTTTAAGTGAAGAGTTTAAATATGTATTAGTAAGAGAAGAAGAAAAGATGGAACTTGCCAAGCCGTTAGATTGAGTACCAATTCTGGTTTAAGGAGAGTTTGGAAGAGCCCAGTGCAAAGATCAATGTTTTGCTTCAAGCATACATTTCACATCTTAAGCTTGAAGGACTTTCTCTCACATTTGACATGGTACCATATTGTAACACACACCCCCCCCTCTTCACTGGCCAGAGGTAGTTACTATGTCACTGTTATGAGAATAGGGTGAAACACAATTTCATATGTGCTATTCAGTAGCTGTAGGCTCATATATACTATTGTCCATATTGTCATCACAAGTTCAGGGATATATGTGTGTGCTAAGTTGCACGAAATGGCAAAATGGGTACGAGTTCCTGAAACGGGCACGGGTACGAAACGTGAGCCCCCCAAATTTTGGAAATGGGGAAACACAATATATCAATGTTCCACCAAGACTCCGGTGCGGGGAGACGCGGGTGCGGGGAGACGCACAGGGGGGACGTGTGGGAGTACCCTCAAATTTAGGGAAATTTCGGGGGTGCGGGGAGTCACGGAGGTATATAATATTATAATATAATATATATTACTATATATATATATAATATTCAAGTTCATATTCATTGTTCATTGTTCAATAATGAAAGCATAAAAATATTAAATAGATAAGTGAAATTTGAATCATTGATCCATCCTCATCATTCATTTTGATACATACATCATTCATATGACATACTCAAGTGACAAGTCTCATTATTGAATTAATTATTATTCATACATACCATGAGATTCGAAAAACAAAAATAAAAATCAATGATAAAATATTCAAATACATTGATCGATATCATTCATCATTCAATGCCTTTGCATGGAAATGGAAATGACTTTGGGTTGAAATGAAATGAGCTTTTAACTTTAAGTTTTTCCTTTCATGACTTTTAGGTTTAGGCTTTTAAGTTTTAGTTATTTAGTTTTAATTTTAATTTTTTTTTAGACTTTTAAGTTTTAGTTATTTAGTTT
>APFE030204874.1:0-15435 GCA_000404065.3 Pinus taeda
TTTCAATAAAAAACAATGCAGCCTTACATGCATGTATGCAAAGAAAGCGCGTGACCAGACACAGTCTTTCTCTAGCTCTGCCCAATATTTCTCTGCGGCTTCCCACTTGGCACTCAACAAATAATAATTTTTAGTTGAATATTCTCTCCCTAAGAACTAAAATCATTATTTATTTAAATGTGCAAACAGAATATATCAAAAGAAGCGATTGCTAAAATGAATCACTTCTTTGAGAACTTTATCTATTTACATTAAATCTATATCAGTCACTGAACTGAAAATGTTCAATGAAAACCAAAGACAGCATATTGGAGCACTAACTTCAAGTTCCAACATGTAGCTCACTCCAAGCTCATATAACCATGCATGCCGCATCTTGAAAAACTTTGAGTTGGGAGTTAATCTTAAGCCCTGCCATTCAATTATAGGACAAATGAATAAAGGTTTCAATCTATCCATATTAAGAAAAATAATCCAGGAAAAATGAAAAATGTGTAACATTTTTAATATTGAAACATAGTGAAACCATAAACCTTATGTATGTTGTGTAATGTAGATGATATGATGTTACAGGTTTATAGCAGTGAATGTTAAGGTTAATAAACAGCTCAAGAATGTCAATTTAAATAACGTTAATGAAAGTATGTATATATAACATCATGTATGTACTTAAAAAGTAATAAAAAAGGCACTATTCTTCCTTCACATCTTGTGGTCATGAATATAAATGGTACCAAATCCTCTATCCTTATCTAAACCATTGGTGAGTCATTTCTTTGAAGACACGAAACAACACCTAAACTGGGAGCATCTAATTAGAACTGTGAATGAAGGAGAAGACATAATTCAATGTTGAAATTTGTGCACATTGAGATTCAAATTTTGAAGATCTCACATTAAAGAAAGCAAGTAAAATTAAACATTTTAAAGCTTTAGGCATTCGTGTTTAATATTTTGAAGTTAAACAAGAAGGATTTTGATACACTTGTTGCACCCAAACCCTTACTCTATGTGATAGTCTTAAAGAACAAGATCCTAGAGTCAGTACAACAGGGCTACCTATTGTCACCATGGTAGCTCCTTCACACACTTTTGCCCAGCTCTCTAGCACAAGGAGTGTCTCCCTTAGTGTTATCATAACTGGACCAGAACCGGTGGAACTGGCCGATCCAATCGGTTTGGGGGCCGAACTGGTCCAATTCAAGGTTCAGAACCAGAAATGGCCAGTTCTGTAATGGAACCGGCTGGTTCAGTACCAAACCAGCCTTTTTTCACTGAACCAACCAATTTTGTACCGAACCAACCAGTTCCATATAATTCGACCAAAGATGTTCCGAATGAAAAAATTTTAACGAAAAACAAGAATTGTTGAGTGTGGCAGCCTAACATTCAAGCCTATGGCCCTGTTATTGCTATGCAATTAATTCTCCTTTATCTTTTATTTTCATCATTTTACTTGAATTTTTAACATTACCATGAAATGACTCGGGATGTTTGAGAGTGGTTCCAACCCCATCAGATTTCATAGGGAGAAAGTAGAATTTTAGATCTCACTCAAAATCCAACAGAATTAACAGTTTTTCAAGATTTCAGGATTCAGAGAATTGCCACATTTCGATCACATTTTGTCATGTACGAGGGTATGGAAATAGTATTGAATCAAAAGCACCAAACCCTCTATGTACCTTGATGTTAGTGGCATTGGTTGTTGAACTCCTCTATCATGACCCTACTAAAAATGTACTCATCATTCAGACGAAATCTTGACTTGACAGGCTACATTTTTTCCATCTTATTTTAATGCTTAAAGGGTGATATTGATAACAAAGATCCCAATATAGGCAATGATTTTGATGATAGGTAGGTATTTTTTGTAGCATGATTTTTTTTGGATGCTAAAGACCATATAGAGCCTATTTGTTGATGTATTTTTGGTTTAGATATGGATTACACTCAATGCTATTTTGGTTGTGCACCCTTACATGCTATGTAAATGAGAACTATCACTTATTTGTGCATAAATGGTTTGGATTCATATGGATGCACATGAATATATATGCTTTTCTTTAAAATTTGAATATTTTATGTGTTTCTGGTGGACCATTTTTTGGTCTGGTTTTTTTACCGGTTCCAGTACAGTTTCAACTGATTCTCGGTTCAGAGGGTTTTCCGTTTTGGTCACTAGTTCGGTTCCAACAAGATTGGTATCCTGAAGAAACACTAAGCCTAATATATGATGGTCACAAAAAATAATGATAACATTTAGGGGGTTAATTCTGATTTTAGTTTCATTCTTGATTAAAATTCAGAATTGTTAACAGCAAAAGGAAGAGTTGGTTTTATAACTTTTGGGGGGTGGTTGTGTTACTCCTCATATTGCATTAGAGATAAATGTCTAATTTTCATCACATGACATATTTTCAGGTGTAACTTACAGGGATGCTGATGGACTAGATATACATGTCCTCATTCTTGCTTGGAGATGATACATCTTGGTTGGGCATATCTTTGAACCTCTTACTTCACCATGATGCTGCATGAGATGTTGGTTTAGTGGATTATGTGGTCAATTGCCTTGGTTCATGTTGCATCTTTCGTGGTCACACCAATCATATCATGTAGATACTGATGATATATTCCTCAGTGCTATGTTATTGGTGTATGGCCTAACTATTGGGGTTGTTATCTTCATATTGTATGCATCTAGAAGGAAGACCAACACACAGAATTTATTCCTGAGCCTTGGGAGATAACTAATATTTTTACTTTACAGTACACATATATGATATCTATCTAGATGAATATAACTAGAATGTTATTTTTTCTTTTTTGGAGAAGCAAACAATGCTCTAACAGTCCGTGCAGTATGGGACATATTACAGGACAGCCATAGAGACAGTTTTTCCGGATATAAAGAAGTGTACTCTATTTTTTTGAACTCTGGGTGCAGAAATGCTCATTTTGTAAAGGCAACAAGCCACACAAAGGTCTTGGGCATATGTGGATGTAAATTTTGTTTTAAATAAAATAAAATTTGCAGATTTTCCCTTGGAAATATCAATATGCATGTGTTTGTGTGTACATTACAGTAGACATATATTATATCTATCTAACTGATTATAACTAGAATGTTATTTTTTCTTTTTTGGAAAAGCACACAGTGCTCTAACAGTCTGTGCAGTATGGGACAAATTACAGGACAGCTATAGAGACAGTTTTCCGGATATAGATAAGTTTTTTTGTTTTATTTTTGGATCAGAAGAAATATGAATACTTGTACTCAATTTTTTTGGACTATGGGAGCAGAAATGCTCATTTTGTAAAGGCAACAAGCCACAGGGAGGCTCTTGGAAATGTAATGTCCCTTCCTAAAATAATTTTAGCTAAAGAAAGATTCACAATTTTGCATTCTTGGCTATTTATGGGGGACCCACGTGTTTTTGGAAATAATACTTAGGGGAAGGGGAGGCCGAAATCACTTAGCTAGTGGAATGTGGGGGCCACCCCCTCATGAAATACGCACGCCTTGGAGAGAAATTCGAAATGCTAAGGAAAGGAGGTCGAAATGCCAGATGGAGGGACCCACATGAGGAGGCAAGGAGAAAATTATAAATAGGAGGATGGCAGCTCTTTCATTGTTGCTCAAGTTGTTCAGCTGAGTCACAAGTTTTGATTAGCACAGAGTTTTCCAGTGGGAGAACTCACCCTTCTTTTGGTGGACTTCGAGTGCCACCCTAGGGAGGTAAATTCTACTACCATAGAGAGGGATTTGTGGATTCTTGGAGTGTACTTCAGCCAATTCCATCAGCCAGTTCGTACTCCAGGGAGGACGCAGAAGCTAATTTGTACCACTCATTTCAGCGAGTTCCCAGGGGTGTTTTGCTGGGAGAAATTAGGAGAAGATGCCTTAGGGGTAGGCCAACACTTGTGGAGAGTTTTGGAGCTGGAGGTGACTGCCTTTGAGGGAGATGAATTTGTCAAGTTTGGGCCTGTGCACGGGTCACTGGACAGAGATTTCGTGGTGTTGGGCTCAGCCATTTTGTGCCAGAGACTCGTGGAGTCTCTCTCCCGCTCCAGGAGGAAATTCCGTGGAGCATTTCTACAGCAACTTGAGGAGGAATAAGGAAGAATTTTCAGCATATTGTGCTACTGGGGACGCAGTCTTTGGCCTGGAGGGCATACCTCCAAAATAAAGTAATAATGGGAGGTCAGAATTAGCTCAAACCCTTTCTCGGTTTTTGTGGGTTTGGTGAAGGAGACCGAAGCTATTTTTAAAAAAAATTCTGAGCACTAGAAGTGGGTTAAATCTTCAGTTCTTCCAGCCAGCAGTGTAATTCCACAAGGTTCAGCACAGACTTCTTAGAGGGGAGCCATTATACAGCATTTGGGCAGTTGTTATTCATCACCTGGGGCTTGTAGCTTGCCTTGAGTTAGCCCAGGTGCACCCCCATTTCATATTGTACTCTCTATTATATAATGAAATAGGCCCATTTTGGAGTGTTTCTGGAGCATTTCTGGTTATCTGATCATGTGTGCAATTTATTGTGTTGAATGTGTTGTATTTGCTTTATCTATCACTGTTAATATCCACTAGGAATATTACAGGAATATGCAGATGTAAATTTTGTTTTATATTAAATAAAATTTGCAGATTATTTTCCTTGCGAAAAAAAAAAAATATATATATATATATATATATAGTGTGTGTGTGTGTGTTTCCTCGATGTACCGTCCCCCCTGCAATTTTTTTGAGGTGGGCAGCCACATTTCTAGGCATTTCCATTTTTGAAAGCCTTACACATTTCATGAAACTTAGGCCATAACCATGCAACCAAATGCAACACCGTAGTGTTGGATAGTAAATTATATCTTCATACCTCTTCAAGTTTTATAAACCATTTGATCGAGCCAGGCAAGTCCCTTTTCAACCTTTGCAAGCGACCTTTATAATAGCTGCAACAATTAAACAAAAGAAAAAATGAAATGCATATAGATATAAAATTAAAATTTCCACTTCCTAAATGATTTATCATATTCATACAACTCTTTTGATCGTTAAATAAACTTTTATTTTCTTCATATCTGATATCTTGGAAGAAGGCTACGTAGAAATTTAAAAGAAGTAACAAGTATGTCCTATATCATACAAA
The DNA here is from genome assembly GCA_000404065.3 of Pinus taeda. Lineage (NCBI taxonomy): Eukaryota > Viridiplantae > Streptophyta > Pinopsida > Pinales > Pinaceae > Pinus > Pinus taeda. The sequence goes on from APFE030204874.1 coordinate 5,151, forward strand.
CTATTTGTTCGAAAGGATAGTGCACTGTTCAAGTTGCCTTTTGCTCATGGTGATGATTACAATCTTCCAGCTTTGTGAATTCTTTTATGGCATTAATGGTGTGACTTATAAAGTCATCATAGAACAGTTGTGAGCATTTTTGGTATTCTTCTCAGAGTATCATATGGGTGTATTCTTACAGCTTTACAAGAATTTGGGATTCTTTTCCAGACTTTTGAACAAATTCTATTGGCTGTTTGTGGTCATTGTGTATGGGAATGCTGTATGGAATCTGGATATATGGGCCTGACAAGAAATATAAAGTGCCAAATGGACAGATATCTAGTTCTCCCTTAAATGCGGATTCTAATGCATATTTTGTAGAGAAGTGGTGCACAGAATAGGTGCATAAAGTCATTTCTCAGATCTGTTTTTCATTGTTCCAGCTTGGCAGTTATTTCAGCAGAGAAAGTGCTAAAAATTGTGATTGTTTGGCATCATGAGAGGCCTTCAATGATAATTGCACCTCTTTTTGTGACACTCTGAAGCCTAGAGAGGTCAGATTTATGCAGCAGTTTTGGAGTAATTTGGCATGGACTTTTCAGGATGCCTTGGCCCTGAAGATAAAATCTTGAGGATCAAAGTATGGAAGATTAGTTGTTGGATGGATGATTGTTACTAAAGCCTAGCTACTTGGAGGCAGCTGAGAATTTTTGTGAGAGTTTTCCTTTGGTCTGTTTGGGAGCAACTATTTTCATAAGTCAGTTTCTGCCTTACTTGGGGATTATTTGTAGCTGATCTGCATTAGATTCTAGGGATCTTGTATCACTATTTTATATACCATCTTCAGCAGATTATTGTGCCTATATTGAAGGATCACTTCTATGACAGAGCACCTATTCATAAAATGAAGATTCCATCATCCTTACATGTTCATTTCTGGTCTGTTGCCTGCTCTTGACAGTGCGGGTACTTCATTTGAGGATTCTCTCAGCATGATTATTGCATACTGTTGACAGTAAGAGGAGGTGTATTAAAAGTTTGTAAATGCACCCTTCTCTTAGCTCCTTAACCAGCCAGCAGATTGGAAACACTATCAAAGAATACCTCCAACAGGCGTGAAGAGTAGTCAGGGCTTAATAGGTGGAATGGCCTCAATGGGAGAATGGAAAATGGCAGCCACACATGGTTATAAGCACATATTGTTTCCTGAAATTGAAAAACACTCCTGCATGGCAGAAGCCTAATAAATATGTTAGAGCAGATTTGAAGGTAAAGATGACAGTTCCCAGCTTAGAGGGGATTTGGATTGATGTTCAGTTTATTTGTGGGAGGGCGTGCAAATGATCCATCATCCAAAGAAGGATCCAAATCCAAAAGAAAAGGACGAATGATTTCTTGAAGTCTTGGAAAGCAAGGGAGGAGCACTGCAAGGGAAATGAGAACAGAATCAAGGGTACTCTGATTTGTGAAAGGCTGTTGTAACCAGTGTGGAAAAAGTCGGGAATAAATCCCGATTAAATCCCGATTTTTTGATTTTTTTGGCTGGCCGATTAAATCCCGATTTTTTTATTTTTTTGGCTGGCTGTTTAATTTTGCCGACTTTTTCGAAAAACTCCCGACTTTAACGACTTTTTCAACTTTTGGACCCTTGCCGATTTAATCCCGAATTCGACTTTTTCCACATTGGTTGTAACAACCAATTTGACCACTTTTGCACATATTTCGATGCAGTTTCGAATTTTATGGGGTTTGTTAGAGTGATTGAAGGAGTCCCCTGACTTTAGGGAAACCCTATGACAGCTATCAAATCATTCAAGAGCCCAGAAAAGATAATGCCCAACTCTTAAGGAAATTCAGTGATTACGTGCTCCTTGAATTATGGATCTGGAAATATTCATGATTTTATTTTCTATAAAAGGACTAACTCATTCCATTACCTTTTATTATTGGATGAATGAAAAACACTTCTTTTGAGCCTAGTTGAATATTTTATGAAGATGAGTGTGATCTTAAGATTTTCCAGGTAAGTGTGCCTTCTCTTTTCACTCATATTGATAAATACATGTGGTGGGAGATTGTTTCTAAGTCTACAGCAATAGGGGTCCCAGTTTAGGGCTGCTATGCCATTGGAGAAGGGAGTTGGATGAGGTGTTAACTATTTAACCCACTTGCTGTTTTTATTCTCTAGTTGAATCATTTATGTGATGCCATTTCATTGAAAGGTTTCATGATCTTTCACACTTGAAGTAAGATCACCCTTATGTGTTGAGCATGTGGATAAGTAAGGTGCCTCTATAAAGGGCCTATGATGTTCTTTTCCAGCAATCATATTTGACATTCATAGGTGGCATATTGCATGTTGTAAGTTGCAACAACACTTCTCACTTCCCTATTCATCTATGTTTGACCCTCTTGGCTTCCTTTGTTGACTCCATTTACCCAAGTTGGAAAGGCACTACCCCTGGTTCTCCATCACTTTATTATCCCATGCTAAAATATCCATTTTGCTAAAGCTAACTCTTCATATCACCTTGAGTCTTCATTGTATTCTTTTAGTGATCCTATTCTAGGGATAATCCCCTTGTGCCAAAGGAGAGACAAGCTCAAGCGAGAAAGGGAGTTGTTGTGGCAACAATGGACAAACCCTCTTAGTTCCCTAAAGGTTGCACTCAAGATTTAGGGCTTTATCACTGTAATGCAATTTTTGGCAGTAACAAATGGCTATAGTTTTGTTTTCCAATGTTATTATCTTGTTCAGATGGACTTTCTCCAACTCACATGCTTAAGTTATACCATACCACCTACTTTTTGGATTAACCAGTATACTTCCCCATATAATGAGATTTTTATTACAGCAAGAAAAGCAACTTGGACTAAATGGTGAAAGTTGTAAAATGTTTCAAAGAAACTTAGAGATGAAATGCGCATGAACATTTCCAAAACATAAAATCAAAAGACATGCAAAAGAGCACAAAAGCCATCAGAAATTTATTCTTGTTCCAAAAAAAACCCATCGTGTTAACAGTCATGGTATGCATGTAAATGGATTAGTGTAAAAACCTTAGAAAAAAGCTTCCTGGGTACATTTCATGGAAAGTCGCAAGAACTCGCTCTGCACATTCAATGTGCTTTTCTCGTTCCTATAAAGATCAAAAATCAATTAATCTAAGCATTTTAAGCATCTTACTGAACATATATTTGAACTTTGAATATAAATTTACAATGCATCTAATTTGACCATATATTAAAATGAAAAATATAAAAAGTCAAGGTGCATAATCTGGCTTACTTGAGGGATAGAGAAAAAAGCTGGTAAAATAACATGGTACGACAAAAGAAGCCTGCAACAAGAAAATTAAACTGTACATTTAGTTTAATCCATTGGAATAAGTCATTTGATAGATTAGATTATACTTGCACTAAACTCAGCTTATAAGAAACAAACCAACAAGCATGGACACATTTGAATATGTAGTTGATGTATAGGGTAAAAATGAAAAATGATAGATAGGAGGGGCCATAGTTTGCCTGCTACAACATTTTAATTTTCTATCATTATATGTTTTGAAAAAATAAGATTTAAATGATACTAGTGTAAATTCAATGTGTTTCGTGTTGATTTTTGTGTAGCATTGGGAGGTATTCCTGCATGCCAAACGGGCTCCCAAGTTGGCCTAGGAAAATTATGAAAATGAAAAATTAAAATTTGTATTTTTGGGCCTCGCGTAGTCCCCAAATGGTGAAGTCAGCCCCACCATGAAAGAGTGTGACCCTTGGTCAAAGTTACCCATTCAAGAAGTATAAATCAATGTTGCATTAATCGTACCCGGGATTAAATCGGCACGGGGAAAAACTCGGAAAAAACCAGAATTATCGGGAAAAAATCGTTTGGTACAAAAATATTCATTTTTTTTCATTTTTTTCATTTTTTTTCAATTTTTTTAATATCTAAACCATCTACAACATAAAATAAATACATTGACACATAAATATGATAAAAAAACTAATATATAAGATGTTTAATATCATTTCTAGTGCGAAAATCACACATAACATTGAATCATGTCCTGAATAGTAAGTCCTGACTCCTGAGTCCCAACTCAGCCTCAAAATATCAACAAAAAATATGATAATGTATCTCATCATGTCATAATGTCATATACAATAAAATGAAAGTCTAATCCTATTAATTTCCTCTGCCCCTCTTGCGAGAAAATTCCACAGCTTTCCCTTTCCCTCTAGATGTAGACGTTGGTGCCTATGCTGGTGGAGATGGCAATGGAGTCTGATGTGCTCTAGAAGCTGAAGAACTAGAAGTAGGAGGTATAGGAGGTAGACCACGTCCTCTACTAGTGGCAGTGGTAGCCCGAGCAGGCGGTGTCACCTCCTCCTCCTGTTCCTCCTCCTCCTCCTCCTCCTCCTCCTCCTCCCCCTCCATGACATCCTGCACTAACCAATCATCAGCAGACTCCATGAGAGGCCTCTCGGCCTCAACCCTCCATGCAACAGTGGTGTCAATCCCATCCAATGAGATGGCATCCACATAGGTGTCTTCTCAAGTTGACTACCCACAATCGAAGATTTGTAAGTAGAACGTAGACCATGTCATTAAGATCGCCTGGACTCCAACCTGTAAAAGATCATGAAATCATAATTAATAAATCATAAAAAAAAATATTGTTTAATGATTCAAAAATTTATTTGGAAATTTGCAATATTTTAAATGTTTAAGTGTTAACCTGTTGCGCTTCTTGTTGTGTATTTTTTCAAATACACTCCAGTTGCGCTCACATCCTGAAGAGCTACATGTTTGGCTGAGGATGCGAATGGAAAGCTTTTGCAGAAGGGGTACCCTACCACCATATATTTTCCACCATGCATCTACAACAAAATTGCAAATAAAATTTTAAACAAACATCAGAAAAAAATGGAATTTGAAGAGACAATGAAATTTGAAACAAAGTTACAAACTAAAAAATACCTGGCATTTTAATCATCCTATCATTGACAGCCATTTCAAAGCCAAATGTGCCACCTGCCATCCTATATGTCTCAATTTGTTTAGAGATCTCTATACGTTGTTCTGGAGATCGCACCATCTTCTGGACACAGGATAAGAATCCATCCATGATCTCAGCATCAAAATCAAACCCACATGCATAAGAAAATGCAAGGTTCAGGAAAAGCCTTGCAGCATGAATGGGACGATGGAGTGTGTTGTTCCATTGCTCATCAATCACTCCCCATAGAAGGAGTTGTTTCTGAAACCCATCATCTCCATTGTCATCATAGTAGGCCCAAATGGCTTCTTTGGCCCTGTCCATGGCTTCATACAAATAGCCCATTGCGGGCTTCTCACCATCAACCAACCGAAGAACCTTTACCAAAGGTTCAGTAACGGCGCACACCTCCTGCACTCCCGCCCATAAGTCTCCTGGTATGAAACTAGTCTGCATACGGCCTCTCTTTCTGGTTTGCGGCTCATTGGCAAAGCACGACACTCCTCTGAAAGAAACATTCTCTTCACATCCCACATAGAAATCAAGAGGGATTGAAGAGATATGAAACTGGTGGCAAACTGTGTAATGGCGAGGCACACCAACTCTTTGTTGTTGGTGAATTTTCTCATCAAGCTAAGCACATATGTATGATTATATATAAATTTTGTAATGTTTTTTGATGAGTCAACAATATCTTTGACAAAGGGAATTTTCCCTATGTCCTCTAACATCAAATCAATACAATGGGCAACACAAGGTGTCCAAAATAAAGTAGGATGCCTATCCATAAGCATCCTACCAGCAACAACATAATTTGCAGCATTGTCCGTTATGACTTGGACAACATGTTGTTCACCCACTTCCAAAATAAACACATCCAGCAAATCACATAAAGTTCTTGCATCTTTGATTTGATTAGATGCATCAACAGATTTGATAAACATAGTCCCCTTGGGAAAACTAACCAAGAAGTTTAAAAGGGTTCTCCCCTTTTGGTCAGTCCAACCATCTGAGATAACAGTGCATCCTGTTTTTGCCCATGATGCCCTAAAATCCTCCAATCTTTGGGTGCAGTCACGCTTTTCATTTTGAAGAATCTGGCCTCTGAAATCATGATAAGAAGGGATTTTGTACCCCGGGCCAACACTGGCAATAGCATCAATAGCAGGTTGGAAAAATGGATTATTCCTTACAATGATGAAAGGAATATCACTCTAGAGGAGACATTTTGCCAACAAATTGTCAGCTTGTTCTTTGTTGGTTATTTTTAGCATTGAACCGATATATGGCTGTGAACCAGGTGTGGTTCGAGGAACAAAAAATGATGATGCAGCCACTGAATTGGCTGATGCTACAGTAGAACCAGTGCCACTTGGCCCACTTCCTTCAGCTAACCTTTTTAGTTGTCTTTCGAGTTCTTCTTTGGCCTCTCTAGTCTGCTCTAATTCTCCCAATGCTCTCATGGCTCTTTCGATAAGTTCAGGATTTGTATTTGTACAAGGGCCCACATCATGTCCAGGGATTTGTGCAAGGTGAAACTTCAACCTGTACACCCCCCCGAACATCTCCTTTCCACACAATTTGCAACTCAAGTTTTGTCTATCATTCGGAGCATGAGGTACAACATATTCCCAGAAAGGATCCAATTTCCTTGGCATGTTTGTTTTTGAACTTTGAAGTTGCAAACTTGAAGTCTTGAATGGTGTTTTGGTGCAGTTGTGAACCTATGGGAAAATAAGGATTAGGATTACAATTTAGCATTTACAAAATTACAAGTTACAAATTTACAAATTACAATTTAGTATTTTAATTTTTAATTTTTACATTGATGATTGTACAATGAAAATCCAAGTTACCCGTAACCCAACCTAAAACAACCATTCCAAAGTTCAAAGTTTCAAACACAAATTACCCAACCATTCCAGAATCCAAACGCAAGTTACCCAATCAAATGGCAAATGCCAAAAACAATGAAAAAACATAAACAATGTTTAAAAAAAATGAAAAAAAAAATTGGTTCCGATAGTCATACCAAGTTACCCATCCCAAATCGATGAAGAAATACCAAAAATTCTTTAAAAACAATGAAAACAAAAGAAAAATGGTGCCCATACGAAGTTTCCCAACCAAAAACAATGAAAAACATAGAAAAACAATGTTTTTAAACAATGAAAACAAAAAAATATTAATCCACATACCATTTCTATGGAGAAATTGGTGGTCTCCTGTTGAATTTCTCCTCTAAGCACTTAGATTTGGCTAAATAGTTTACAAACCCTCTTCAGCTGGTCTCCAAGAGCTCCTCCTCCTTCCGCGCGCGCCACTGTCAAAATGAGGAACTGAAAAGCCAAAAAAAAACTTATAAAATCATGCTGCCTCGACCCTGTACGATTTTTTGGTAAAAACTGTGATTTTTTCGGTAAAAATCGGCCAAAAAAAAAAGGCGATTTTTTCGTATAAAAATCGCGATTTGATCGGCCAGTTGAAAAAATCGCGATTTTCACAACACTGGTTTCTTGAGTGTATCTGCTGAACTGGATTGCTGTAGCGTACAAGTGTAAGGTGACTTGAAGTGTAGTGAAGATTGTTGGAGACATATTCCACAAAATAATAGCAGTCAGATCTGCTGTTACAAAATCCAAACCATGCGTTGATTTCCCTTGCTGTAGCGTTGATCTTTGATTGCCAGCGTGTAGCTAAGCTGCCCATATGTGGAGTTGTCTCATTGATTGGCAATGTAAATATCTCTTCAAAAATCTGCTGTGTAATATCATGAACATAAAACTGCCTCTAATTTGCTGTGTACAAGCTGAACTAAACTGCTGTTGGCTGATTTGCGTGGAGCTGGAGTGTTGACACTTTGACTGGGCCAGCGTGGATGCTTTAATTAACATGTGCATATTTCCCAACTTATGCGTAGACAAGGAGTCATGTGGGGTCCCTCCAACTTCTTCTAACTTTTTCACCTTAGGCTTTAATTAACATTTGATTTAAATTAAATCAAAGTCACTTCATTTGCTTGTACGTACTTCTCATGAGCTCAATGTGGGGCCCTTTGACTTTGACTTGAAACTTTTGACTTAAGTTGTGGCTTCATATGGTGGGCCCCACATAATTACCAAATCATTTTTGAATTTCATTTGAAACTGCCATGTCATTTGGTTGACTTTCTTTGACTTTGGAAAAATTTAAAAATTCTTCCAATTATTGGTTTTTTTTTCATTTTTTGCCACTGTCACTAGGAAAATCGCCTTTTGAGAGACTATAAGTCACTTTTTGATCCCGAAAGTGGGTCCTAGAATAATGTTGGGTCTCTGAAGATGAATTTCCAGCAGTCACATGCCCTAGACATTTCCTAAGGCCACTTATTTACACCATTACATAGAAAATAATTAAAAAATCCTACTTAGACCTAGTCAAATTCCACAATTTTTTTTGTGTGATCTAGTATGGTAATATACATCGACTTTAGACACTAAGATGCGTTAGGGGCTCAACCTTCAAATTGTCACCCCAGCTTTGGGGTAAAAAATGAGTGAAAAAAACCTAGAAAATTATCTACCTTTGAAAAAGAAGGGATAATTAACCGGATAAAAAAAACACTCCAAGGTGTACTCGTTTGCTGATCGAGTCCCAACATCCTAGGCCTGTTACAGACTCAAAAACTCATCATCACTAGTATCACTTATTACAATTCCCCTGTAGGGTGTGAATCTGGGTACAAGAAAGATGATGAGAAGATAGAAGTAGAGTTAAAAACTCTGTTGACTGATGATGTCTGATGGTACAAGTTTCTTCTGGATCATCCTTGGGCATGGAGTCTTCATATAATCATCAAGTGCCACTCCAGTGGTCAACAACACCCATTAAAAATAATTAATTATTTTACTAAAACTGTCTTCGGGTGGAATTTCCCAAAACGATTTTTGGGTATTGTTGAATACATGTGTCCTAGCCTCCCTGCAAATTTTGAGGCTTAGAGCACATCCGATGCTACCAGAAATCAACACTCCCTCTTAGCGAGGAATGTGCTCTAGTAATGCAACCTGCTGAAGCATCGCCCTGCTCTGTAACATCTCCCTCTGCGCTGCTGATGTCTGACATCACTGGCCATAAACTATTGCAAAAGCGCTGCATCTGTACTACTGTTGCCACTGCCACTGCCAACACTGCATCTGTACTGCAACTCCCTCTCAAATTTTGCATCCGTGCTGCTGCTGGCCTTGCCACTGCCAACATTGCATCTGCACTGCACCCTTCTCCGATTGCTGCTGCTACTGCATCAACAATGGAAAAGCATTCAAAATTATTGAAGATGTGTTTAGCATGATGCATTTGTTGCTAGAGTTCTGATTGTTGCTAGTCTTTGCGCTGACCCTCTGAAGCCTCTGCGCTGCTGCTGACTTTGCTCTGTGCCAAATGCACTATTGCCAACTCTAGCTCTGTGCTTGTCAGTATTTGGCGCTCCTAGCCATTGCAACTATCACTCTGACACTCCTCTGCATCAAGTAACCTTGTCCATCCTGCTACTACTGATTTGGGCTCCTGTAGCAAGGTATTGATCCAAGAGGTGGACTCCTCAAGAGTCCTGCCCATCTGCAGTTCTTTCGAACTACAGTTCTATATCAGCCCACCTCTAGGTAATCATGGCAAACTCCTCCTCCTCGATCTGTGCAGATGCAGCGTTTGGATCATGCTTTTCATCTTTGTCCTTCTTCTTGAGAGGACACTGTGCAGCATAGTGATCAAGTTTGCCACACCGGAAGTACTTGATCTTCGAGTCATCCTTCTTCTTTCTCCATTGCTCTTGCTGCCCCTTGGATGCAAGGACTGCATTTTCTTCCTCCTCCTTTGGCTTCGTCCCACTGCTACTATCAAGCTCATAGTTGCGGGGGAGCGCGATTCCTTAAAAAAAATTGCGCTCCCTGCCATTTTCGGGAGCAACTTAGGGAGCGGTCGCTCCGTCACTTCCGAAGCGCTTTTTTAAGCCCGAGAGCGATCGCTCCCGATCGCTCCCGGGCATTAAAAAATCGCTCCGGGAGCGATTCGAACCGCGCATTAAAAAATTAAATTTAAAAAAAAAAAAATTGTTTTAAAAGCCCAAAGGGCATAAAAAAATTTCATTATCAAACATTGAGCTTGGCTGAGGAGCAAGAGCAAGAGCAAAGGAGCAAGGAGCAAGTGCTGAAGAGCGAGGAGCAAGCCTGCAGAGTTAAGTAACTTAGTAATTTAGCTAATCTAGCTAGTTTAATTTAGTTAGGTAGTAATTTAGTCAATTTAATTTAGTTTATTGAGTTTTAAAA